>DVPF01000062.1:0-12477 GCA_018239045.1 Yanguna cosyra | reverse complement strand
TTTTTGTTTCAATAATCGCATCTCACAGAGTAATGTTAAGTAACCCGGCACGCTGTTACACTTGTAAAATTAATTGATGTTATGTAAAAAATAAAATGTGATTGTTTTGTACTAAACATTTGTTGCGACGCTGAGCACTCTTGATTGTGTAATATTGTAACACTGCTCGTGATACATAACCAATGTTACCATAGCTTAGGCGATTAATGTTTAAATTCTCTTTTAGTGCACTTTTCTCGTGCAGAAGTGTACGTGGCAGTAGACGAGGTAGCCGCAGCAGGTGAATTTTATTGATGTGTATGAACTATTACTATTATTGATTAGTTGAGGAATATTTAAAAAAGAAATCACTGAAGATCACACACACTAGGATGACAAAACTTGTTAATGTATTCGGTAGTGATATTCGCTAACATCACAAATTAGCATGTTACTATTATATAGCGTTAGATGTTGAAGAATATTATATGGAATTTGATAAACTTACATAATCAATAACATATATCGTGAGTATTTTGTGTCTATAGACTTATACATTCCAAATAAATATATGAAATTTTAGTGTTTATATTTCAAATAGCTATGTTGAAAGTTCAGTATTAACAGCTGTTTAGATATGAATGTGCAGTGTTTTTAGGGATATCAAATTGTGGAGTGTAGTAGGCAACGGCGATCCGACCTCGTCGGGTGACTCGTTGGAATCCATAGTATCGCCTGTGCTGTTGCGGGACTATGTAATTAAATTATTTAATGTAATAAATTGTAAAGGTTTGCAATCAGTGTCTTAAGATAATAGGTGTATATTGAATTGTGTAGTTGAGTCGTTGGCGGTCGCCGACACGATCGCGGCCGTCGGCGTATTCACGGTACGTACGTACCGTTCGTATGTGTCGTTCGTACACACCGTGCGTACGTATCGTGCGTACGTACTGTGTATACGCACCGTGTGTAGTGTTAGCCGCGTAGAGGTTCGCCACTTGTTCTCATGTCGGTGTGTAGCTGTTCCAGTAGCTTGTATACCCACCACGCTCGTCTGTTCTTTATAATCTCGTTTTCCGTCTCTCGTAGCGAACGAAATTAAATAATAAAATTGTAACGCATTTATTCTATAATAATAATAATTAATGATTGTATCCAAGTTTTTTCTAGTGTTGAATATTTACGGTTGCATCGATGTACGACCAACGTTCGGATGTACGTTTGATGTTGTACGTGTGACACGTACGCGGGCCGACTTTAAAAGTTTGTACGTAAATGTAATAAATCGTATTGTACTTATGAATGGCTAAGACCAAAGCAGTTTTCTCCTATATCGTCGCTGCTAGCGGTACCTTTGGTCAATTACTAGAGCGTTTTATTGATGGTTATACAAAGTGGACTCGTCGTTAAAATAGTTATTATGATAATAAAAATAATATGAAGGTGATCATATTTTATTCTTGAAATTTGTCGTTCGCGTAGATGATGCAATGCTCGCGTGAAGTCGTTGTGACCGATCGTTCTCCTTGTTCATCATCATCATCGTGTCGTTGATTATTTGTCATCCGCCACGTATGCAAGGTACTGGCAATCACAAATGTATCATAGCATTATAAAGTTTGTATACGTAAGGGACAAACCGCCGTTCGAAGATGTCGGCCATTAGTCAGCGCGTTCCTACTCATATCGAATGCTATTTCATCGCTGTATCCATATTAACGATGTTACATTTAAAACGAAAGTAATTTATCATCTAAACGTTTTTCTCTCTCTCTATCTATCTATCTATTGTTAATAGCGTTAGTACCATCGAAAAAGGTATAGACAGAGATTGTTGGATTTGATATAGTTTATGAATATTGTTAATCTTATGCTGTATAAATAGATTAATTAAATGCTATATGTGTACTAAAGATGTTTGATTTCTTCCAGTAGGTATTTTGTTGTTCATAATGTAAACACACACCATTCTAATCTATTAATTTGAATAATATCCTAAAGGACTTTACATAGGTAAGCTATTTTGATTATCTAAAGTATATTACAATAAGATTTGTGTATATTAGAACATTCCTAAAGTGTTTGAATATTTTTGAGATATTATATTTTTGTAAAATTAGTAAATAAACGTTTACTGATATGGACGAACAAGAAATGGTTCAGTTGTATAACAAGCTCGAAAATCTTATTGAAATATAACTAGTCATGCATGAACTTTTAATATATTAATTTTAATATACTGTAGAAATATGCATGTCACTTCACCGCGCCGTCTATCATTGTATATTGCTTTGTTCTATGTCCTTTCACGTATGTATCATTTACATTCGATTTTGTAAAAAATTGACTCATTTAAATTAGGCCACACTCTCATAGTGCATATATAGCTGGTACGGGGACAAAACAAGAGAACATTTATAACAGCATGTACTCTGCATGTTTGTTCGCATTCGTTATTTCTGCATACAGTTTCCACTACTTTATTTTTCTTCACTCTGGTTTTCAACAAATCATTGTTCTTATATTTTGGCTCTGAAATTGTTCTTACATTGAAACATATTATGGCGTTGTAAATATTTAGGCGTAGAGCCAGTTGCAAAACGCTTAGAATGCTACTACTGAGCAATGCCACATCATTGGATGAAATATTTGAATTCATTGTAAATACATATTCTTTCCACGTTATTTGTTGCAATGTTAATTATTTATACGTGACTTTTTTTGTGTATAGCCGGCCGGTGCCAAACGTGCCACCGAAGTTGCCCGAGCGGCCGCAGAATGGGCGGCCATTTTGAAGACGCGATCTCTCCGGCCGCCATCTTGTCTAATGCCGTTCTGTACATACTTGACTGTACCTTTTCTGTACATTGCTTTAGTTTAATTTAGCAACAAATTTTTCTTATAATTATCGTCTAAAAGACGGAAGGTTATATCTGCACAATAACCATTTAACATTTAGTCGAATGACGCTTTTAGTTGTCATTTGCATTTTCTTATAGAAAACTGTGTCAAGATATAAATGTGTCCCACGAATTAAACTGTTCCTTAAGTGCATTTTAATTGATAAGATATATGCTTGATTTGGTTGATGACGGTTTTGTAATATGGATAACGACATGTTATGTTATTGTGGCCACTGGCCGATGAGAATGCTTACGTACCTACTTGTATATAATAAAAAAAATATTAAAAATATCGTAGTTATTAGTGTAAGATATTGTAACTAGATGTTTCGCTGTATAAAACTATTATTTATCGATACCTCAACGATTATGATGACTGTAATGAATGAATTTATTGTATCGAAGTAATAGTGGTGTATGACTATGACTGATGTAGCTCTTTGTGATAGCAGGTGCTTGTGTTCAGCTCGATGCGCCAGAAGAGATTGCGGTGTTTAATCAATTGTTTGTTATCGCGGCACGTAGTGTTAAAACCTGCCACGTGAATGGGAAGTCGATTTGTTCGTGTACTATTTAGAGAACATGGCTTTATGGAATATTTTTTCGATTTTTTTTTATGTTGTATATCTACGGTAATTTCAAATCTATTTATACTCGTTTCAAATTGTATATGTATAAAAAATTTATAGCTTCAATTTTTTCTTTATTCAAGGAAAGTTTGTAAATATCAATCTTTTTAAAAAATTTGAAGCCATTTCGTTGTAAAAAGTAAGAATCGGGCGAAGAATAATATGCTTTATTAAACCAGTATACATTGATAACAACGGTATGTATGTGGATATTTTAAGCTGTGGTTTTTGCCATGTTATCATGATAAAGGATCAGTGTAGGTAGTGTCAAAGTCATGACAACCTGACAGACATCTGTTAGTGTTCAAACGAATGTCTGAGCATGCTTTCATCTATATAGTCGCTTAACTGGTCGCCGATACAAGTAATGTTTAATATTATTGCCCAGTTTCAAGGCCACTGTATAGTTCGATCGCGATAGAAATTTTCTTGATTTTGTATTGTATTATTACCGAGTTATGTTCTTTAAGTTGTATGTTTTAATGTGTAAGTGCGTGTGCAGACGAGCGGTATTGCATCACTGTTGCTCGCAGTCCCAGTAAGTAAAGAGCAATGCCGGCAGTAGTTTTAAATCAAAACAGCTCAATCAATTTACTTATGATAAAAAAATGTGAAGCAAGATTAATAGCATGATTTTAGAAACGAAATAAACTTACAAATATCAAATAATTACTGCAATTGTTTATTATTGTCAAAGCTAAGGTCTATTCTAACGCTAGAAATTGTTTTCGAAGTTTAAAATTGTATATTGTGACTTAAGAATGGATTTTCTTTGGATCAAAACAGTGACAGCTTTTTCGTGATGTTCCGTGAGCACAATATCGCTGGTTTTTACGCGCCCTAAGGCTTTTGAGGCTAGTCAATATGTGTATTTATAGGCCAAAATTATAATATTCTCTGTACCTATTCAAGTTTTTCATATTTAAGTCACTCACTGTTGATAAGTTGACTTGTTATTTATTTAATTTTCTATACATTCCCTTCGACTCTTGTTTACGAGGCATCTACCAGGTACCTAACTTGTATATAAATATTATATTAAAATTAAATGTGTATTTGATTATATTTTGTGTACTATTCGTGTATACAAGATGTAATAAATGTGTATAGAAATAATCTAGTGTTTTAATTTTTTTCGTCCCATTTTTTCAAATTCTAATTCAAATGGCATTTAATCAAAATTGATTCCTTATAACTTCTAACTTGATTTCTAATAATGGCTCGGAGTTTGGATTTGTGCCCGGTATGGCAATAGGCATGATGGGGCGCGAGGCTATTCTATGGTGGGCGTAAACTTAACTGGTTTAACACGGGAGTTTATTTCACTCCTCTGCCTATCTCTTCAGTGATTACAGGCGTTATCTCACGTTCGATTACGTTTGTTACGTTAATTATGCAGTTTAAGTCCTGATTGTCGATGAAAACTTGGAAACGCGATACTGTGCTTACACGGTATGAAGCATCAAAACATTGCGAATCAATTAACTGATGAAGAATGAGAAATTACACGAGAAGAATTCCGCGTTAGTATGGAACGAAGTATGGCCTTAGGTCGTACTTCTCTTATACGAGTAAAGAAAGGCAGCCAGTGACAGCTAGATTAGAAACGAGAAATAGTCGAAATACACACCATACAGAATTTATTAGAATTGCACTTGGAATTACACTTTCGATTGCACTTGCATTGAGAAGTTTGTGGTTAATTTGGTATGTAGGTACATTTATTGGATAATTCCATTATATCTGTTGGAAGAACAATATAATGACTATCTATTTTATTCAGATAGTAATTTACATCGCTGAATGAGGATATTAAATAACAAAAAATTCAAATCGTCTATTGTAGAGATACCAGTTGTTTATCGAAGTGAATTGAAAGGTCGATTAAAATTAAGTTTGCCTTCGAAGAATTCAGTCGTTAATCGTCAAATCGCATGACGACCATCTAACGTGTAGCTAGGTATATCGACAATATGTAGCATAGTATTTTTTATAGCTTTCAACAGAACAGTTTCATCACCTGCTTCTATTTCGGCCGTCATTGGTCTTGAACTTTAATCCACTAATTTATTCATAATGACTTTTATTTAAGGGTGTATTTATGAAACCGGCAGGTAGATTTGCTGCATTAAGCTACGGTGCCGCCCATTGCGCGGCGAAGACAAAAACAGTGTCCATTATTACAATTTAATGAAGAGAGAAAGCCATTAGGAAGGAGTACTTGATTAAATCGTCGGTGAGCAATTGTCGGGTCCTGCGGCGGCGCCCTGTGTCGCTGCCCACGGGGGCCTAATCGCACTCGCACGATTCTGATTACTTGTGATTGTTGTATCAATCATTTCCCCTATCAAATTATTCAGTGGCCGGTAATTGTATCGTAGTCGCAGTGGTACCACCGTAATGGCGGCAAAGACGAGCCGAACGGAAACATTCGGCCGCACTTAGTCTCGGTTTGTTAGTCGTTAGATCGTAATTCATATGCTCTTAGGCACTGACGAAAATTGGGAACAAATGTTACCTTGTGATTGTTTGCAGCGAACAAAATTAAGTAGGTAATTGAAGTAAACGAGCAGGTAATTTGAAACAAAAAATATTTTTGTAGACGGTTATACCTACAAATGTTCGACAAATAAAGAACAGCAAAAATAGCGAAATAGGTATAAAATACTAAGTATATAGTTACCTGCCGATACTAAAAGCTTTTTCGAAGGCGAATTAGACTTATCAGTCACTTAACTAATCGCAAGTTGACACCCTTGATATGAATTATGAAGTAATGGGTTCAACCCGTTGATAAAATATTATAATATTAAAATATTTCTCTTAATTGGGTGCATCGGGTCCTTATAAGGTAATACGAATTGCATTAAGCCGTGTTCAAATCTGAACATAAGTAAATATGTCTATTTGATTTTTGTGTATTGGCAGATATATATATATATACGTGTCTTTTGGCATATTTTAGTCTATTGGCAGGTATTTCGGCAGATTTATATCTAATACTTATATTTATCGCCAGGTACGTATTTACTGACTGTTTCTGGAAATTGAAAAACTAATTTATTGTTGCTAAATAACTATCTAGATGCATTGAGCTGGAATAAGGTCTAACAGGAAATTGTTTCATTTAACTGGATCGTATGGTAATGAACTTACTTATATACATTTTATGCCTACCTAACAATAGCCTACTTGTTTTTAAACATAACTTCACGCCTGTAATCCCCGAAGAGGTAGGCAAAGGAGTGTAGTACTACACTCCCACGTTTCACTAGTTTTTATTTCTTCCTCCTACTTGTATTTCTTCCTATTTATATCTAAAACATCTATCGAACTTAGTACTGAAGTCCTTAGTACGGTTTGTAGATTTTACCTGTTAAATATTATACACCACAATTATTTTGCTATAAAAAAAACCTAATTACACACGTATACTAATAGTTAGCAGTGTAAAAAGCGTTATAATTTGTATGTGTTACTCTAGTTAGGGCGTCGGCTGCAATTAGCGGGGATAAAATCGGTCGATATAATTAAACAGTTGTCTAATTTAATTGGCAATAGGCGCGTTCCCACAGCGACGCATTAACGTAAAAACGTGGCAAGTGAGAACTGAACAAAAATAAAAAAATAGAATTCTTTTACATCTTATTCTGTTATAGTAGAAAAGGAAATGGATTTTGGGTTCGGAGTTATTGTATATTGTCACGTCAGTTACCTAAAGGGGTAGGCAGAGATCATCAAATGGCAAAAATATCTATTCGTACAGACCTGATTTGCTGTTTCTACAGTCATCACTTTCTTCATTCAGGCGCGACGCTTTCGGAGTTATTCTAAAGTACTTTAACATCGAAATAAATTTTAAACGAATTGAGCTGCACGTTAGTTTTAGTACTTAGATAAGTACTACATTTACGCAGATTTTAAATCAATAATTATTGTATAATAAGTGTAGTTATTTCAAAGTAGGTAGGTACCTAATTAAGTTGTGAATGAGGGAATGAATGTATTGTATCTAAGTGTAAAAATTATTCCTTTATTTGTAATCTTAATTATCACTATCATTCAATAAATTTAATGCAGCTCGTGATTATTCTTTCAAATAAAGTTACTTACGCTATTTCTTTGGTCAAGTATATCTACGTACCTAAGTCAGAAAGTCACCCCCAATTATTATACGAATTTTCCCAACTGTCAGCATGCAATGTTTGTGTTGTAATTACACATATTGTAAATTTTGTCGTTTCAATCACTGTTCGAATTGAAATAAATTTTTCAACGTTATATTCGATATATATTTACATTACACTTCCTCGAATTGTTCGTTTATTAAATGTACCTCGGTTTACTTTTATAAATAGGTCTGAACAAGCGTTTACTACATAAGTTTATTTTGTAACCGTAAATAAATAGGGACGTTTAAATTTGCATTTATTTCTCATTTGCTCCGTAATCTATGTATAGAAGTATAAAGTGCCTTGCAAACAAATGTCGTGCCTCTATTTCGTATTTCTCGGTTATTAGGTCCACCAATTCGAATGGTACCTAATTGAAAAAGTTTTCCATCGATATAGATGGCAAACAGTCGAAAATTACCTTCACTTTCATGTTCCGTCGTCCACTGATTCGTATCGGCTTTATTTTAGCGGTTATTACATTTTGAACTTTTAATAATAAGTTTGTCGTGACGTACCCACCTACAGTCCTACATAGTTACTTGTAATTGCGTGGAATTCAGAACTTAATAACAGTCTGAAACTATAATTTAATAACTTACAAAGTGATTACATTGTGATTGTCGATTTAATCTACTTTCCAATGTAATGAGCGTCACAAGAATCGAAATTAACAATGTCAAGGAGACATGTCATACATAGTATCGACTGTCGGGTCGACAATATACTTGTGAGCGGAGTAATATATGTCCGTCAGCCATGAAATCAACAATTACAGACTTTGAGACAAAAAGCGCAGCGGTTAACGAAATAACCGGCGAGCACTTGACTGCTCGCGAAGCGTTTTAACTCTTTGTAAAGTGCAACACTTTCCCAGCCCTCAGCGGAGTGCCCTTCAAAACGCTACTGCGTTTAGACAAATGAACAGCGTTGCACCCTCCATGGCACACGCCATCACACGCACATATATTTTACTAGAAGCAGCAATCTTTGATGAATTATTTGAATAACACCTCATGTTCTGGGTTAATATTAAAAGTAACTATGTCTATTGTATAATGTAAAATTAACATTTGTACAAAAATCTATGTTATAAATATCACTTTATCTACATTGTTCAATAAGTGCTTTTACGTTTGCAATATTTAAAATATCTGTATAAAACGAATATCATTGTGCCTAGTAGCTATTAAGGTCAAAGCTCAAAGTTATTAAGGTGAATATAATATTGATAAAGGTTTGGAGGTGCTTCCAGTTAGCGGTAGTTGCGTGTAGCTATATAATAAAAGTCAGTATACAATGGCGGGACTCATGGGGCTCAATAAATCAATTGGAGTGGGTGGTTGACTTTTCACTCAAATGTGTGGTTAATTGTAACCGAAAATGACTGTTGATCGAGCCACACTTAATTTGAGTGGTGCTTACCGTACTTGTGTGGGGTTGCGTTTTCTATCGACGGAGTGGAAAGTAAGTAATGATTTTGTGAGTTCCAACGATTATTCTGTTTTTGTATTCATTGACATTGCTAGAGCTGTTCTAATTACTAATGTATTATGAACAATCGAAAACAATTTTATACCTACTTATGTATACATTGTAAATGTGTGCATATACAAACAGCTCTATTATTTAGATCTTTAGTTACTTAATGTAATTAAAGAACTTTTTTTATAAATTGAACCCGGCAAAGAGGCAGACGAGTCACCTGATGGTAAGTGGTCACCGTCACCTATGGACATGTGCAATACCAGAGGAATTGCCAATGCCTTGCCGGCTTTAAAGGAGAGCTTTTTTCACGTCTTTCTTGAAGAACCCTACGTCATAGTGTGCCGGAAATACATCAGAAGGAACCTCATTTCACATCTTGCACCGCACAAAAACGAGCGCGCAAACCGAACCGTGGAGGACCGCCACGTATCCAGTTGTGGATGGAACTTCATTCTACGGCGAGTGGTGCGATAAAGAAAAGGTGACACGAGTACCAAATCAAAGAGCTCATTCAAATACCTAGGACAAATCGTTAAAAAAGTACACTCCCATGTTTCATCAGTTACATTTACGTCGCATTATGGAATAGGTGGTGAGCCTATTCCATTTACCGGGCACAAATCGAGACTTTGAGCGACTACTAGACAATTGAAAAATCTGATAGTACTAGACCCGGGATTTGAACGCAGGACTTCTCCATCGGCAGTCGCTCTTACAACCAACAAAACCAACGAGGCAGTCAATAATAAAGAATCTTTATGTTAATCAAGCGTGAGGTTCTTTCGACAACTAATATCAAGCACCCAGAGCTATAGATAGAGGGCTATGTTTATCTTGGTGCATTATATTTTAGTTTCTATTTAATTATCAAAAGCAAAATTCATTTTCGTGCTGGCCGTAAACGGTACACGAGGGCCAATGAAGTAGTCTCCTGCGGGAGTATTTCATAAAGAGAATTGTAATAGATTTATCATAAAAGCATTTTCGTTCCTTCGGGGGCATCAAAGTTTATAATACGGCTGTGAGTTTAATTTTATTGGATTTTCGAGTTTAATTTAATTATAAAATTTTCAATTGGATAACACCGCCGAAACAAAGGATGAACCATCGGAATTACAATTTTAATCTTATTAAACAATTTAAGCAAATAGTAGATTTTGATTAGAAGAAAGAGAGTTTCATACTCAGTATGTTTTTATTGTTTGATAATGATAAGGAAATATTTGCTAAATGATTTGTTATGTTACTTATGTGCTAAACAATTTGTTTCATACAGCGCTCAAAGTGTTCTACGTGGTTGGAATCTCGAGCTCACTGGCGTGCAATTGGAGAGGCTTATGTCATTATGAAAATAGGCTGATGATGATGTCTAGCAGTGAACGGAAATAGGCTGATGATGTTGATGATGATGTCCAGCAGTGGACGGAAATTGGCTTATGGTGATGACGCAGTATCAAAGCCTTATTGAACTCTAAGCGCTCACTTCTAAGTCTTGGGTTTAAACAACATTGTGTGTATATAAATAACCTTGTAGCAATAACATTTTTGCATCAATATTCTAGCATGATTAAGTATGCATAATGTAAAAGCGAAATGAGCTTATTGCCGATAACTAACAATTAGTGCTATTCGAGCGCGCCAACAATAAATCCAATTACTCGTAGATCGCGCTATATTGTTAGGCAACAACTATAATCAAAGTTGACTTAATGAGGATGAATACGAAAATAATGACCGTGGTTATAATTTCTGATCAATCAGTGTTACTGAACTCTTTATTGGCTGTTTCCCTGGTCTAGTGGTTACAGATGTGACCACTGAGCGAGAGGTTCTGGATTGGATTCCCGGGACGGGCACTACTAGGTTTTTTCGTTTCAAGTTTGGATTTGTACTTGGTGTATGGCAATGGGGTCACCCTATATTCCATGGTGGGACGTATGTATAATGTAATTTGTGAGTCGTGGTAGTGTACTACGCTCCTCTGCGCCCATCAAAGAAGTACAGGCGTGGTGTTATGTTATGTTTATAACAATGTACTGTAGGCATATTTTATAATTTGAAATAACGTACTGTAATTTTAAAAATGTTGTCTTTATTTGACGTTGTTGCTAGCAGAAGAACACTCTTTAAGAAACACTCATTTTATCGTGATTAAAAAAAATACTAGTGCTGTCTGGAAAGATAAAACCTTGGACAGTAAGCAATAACTATCTGCAAATAAAATAAAAATATCTGTGGAATATTCTTTGTCATCATCATTGCAGTCCACTGTTGGACTTAGGGCCTTCCCTGAGTTGTTATGCCCATAACACCCACGCTCGAACATTATCCGTTTTGGTTCATTTTGTACTGCCATTTCGGTTTTACAAAATTTATTGCACAAACATGTATAAAGTATTTGTAACGCAAATATTAATAAAATTCTTATACTTCATACAAGAGCAGAGAGAAAATGCTAGTATATTCAAAACAGAGCTGGGATTCGGATCGTGAGAAACGGTTTACACTTTCATTTCGATATTAACGCCAGCTCGGAATTATATTAACGTTGCCCTCTGAAACTGGTAGCTATTCGGTTTAAACGCTATATCTTACAGTTACAATTAAATCCGAACGGCTTCTAATGTCATATCGGGAGAACTACTATTAAGGCAATTTTGTTTAATGGTAAAATATGAAGGTGTTTAGCGATTCTAAAACGATAAAGCATGTTTAAATTGGAAGCGGTGAAAGCGAAGGGTCGTCTAAAACCTTGTAACGTGAATCGTGAACATAATAAGTTCGTTTTTGTATTTGAAGACAAACAGAGATCTTGTTTCTAAGACTTTGTTTTAGTTTTGCCATCTACTCGTCTAGTTTCAAGACATTTATAATGTTATGTTAATATATGTACATATAAGCAACGGTTACGAAGGCTGCATAAAGCTGGGAGATTACTGAAGTATGTTTGGATTCCGTGCCTGAAGGATTGTGGTTCTATCTGATATTTATATATATATATCTGATATATATCTATTTATTTATTTATTCTCGTCGTCATAAAGGGCGGACTTAAACCTAAATATCATTTTCTATTGGTCAAGACAACTGATTAACTCAATCTTAGTTTCAGAGTTTGTCTACTATGTAAACGTAGCATCACTCCTGTAATCCCCGAAAAGGTAGGCAGAGGAGTGTCGTACACTCTCACGTTTAACCAGTTGCGTTTACGTCCTATCATGGGATAGGTGTGGAGCCAAATGCCATATACCGGACACAAATCCAGACTTCGAGCCTCTACTAGACTAGACTAGTACTTCTCGATAG
>DVPF01000061.1:0-12498 GCA_018239045.1 Yanguna cosyra | reverse complement strand
GCCGCGCCCCGCCCCCCGCCCCCGCGCCGCCCCGCGTCGCCCCCGCGCCCCTGTCCCCCGCGGCGCCGCGCGCGCGCCGCGTCGCGCTGTTCAACTTCGAATCGCATTGTACTTCGTAAACTTGTGTCATGTGGTGTACGTGTTGGCCCGGTAAGTGCCCGATGGGTGTAAAGAGAAGGAGGTTCGTCGCGCGCTGGGTTGCCGCTGAGATTTGAGAGTCGAAATTAAACAACCGCACGTACCTGCGCTCCTTACTTAGCTCTCACGAAAATATAGATGTTGGTTTAAAGTTAACCCAGGCCGCGAACCGGACGAGTCGATTTTGATACTGGATGATGATTTCCTAGTGTACGCTGGTACTCCAGGCCTTGAGCTTCTGTTATTAGTGTGTAAATCACGCACAACACTACGTTACTTTTCACGGCGCTTTACCCAAATGTAATTAGAAATGGCGAAGAAGCTTGACGTGAAGTGTAAAATCAGCTGTGGTACGTGTAAGAAAGTGACGGACCGCAAGGAAATTCTCAGTCGAAACACAAAACAGTACATATTAAATATTGAAACGACATCACAGGTAAACGAAATAACCACCAAACGCGCATATTTTTAGAATGTACACTGTAAACTTTTATATGAAAAATAATTGTGAGCGCAACGTCTCAAGAGAGTGTGATTGCGAAGTTGAACTCGCGGCACGTCGCGGTGCAGCCGCCGCGGCGCATGGTTCGTTCTGTACCGCAACGCGAGGCCGCAGCCGCTTGCCGCACACACGCAGCTGCGATACCGCTGCGTTTAACACAACATTAAATCATCGTAGAGCATCCACGCGCTACTGTGTCGACGTGTGTGCCGAGCGTTATTGCATTTTTCTGTCTGTTGTGATATTGAAACATTTTTTCTAAACTTGTTATCGTTTTGTATGACTTTGTACACAAAACACATTAAGGGCCCCGCGCACGTGTGATGTCTCCTTAGGTGTCGATGTTTCATTTAGAGGATGTTGGTATGTTTGATGGAGTATCTCGCACCATCTTATACTTTTTGTGCTTCGTTTATGCAAATTCAATTTCAGTAGGTACAGTTATATGTGATCGTGGGCGTAGCTCTGGGGAGGGCGGCATATAGTACGGCATATTATAGTATATAACATCACATCTATCTAGGGCATTCTTTTAAAATGTCTCTTAATGCCAAGAATTAATAATTTATCCCCCTTTAAGCGTACTGCCTGTTGGAATTTGTTCAATCCCCGTTCTGAATCAATTCGTAGCCACGCCCATGAGTGATATTACAAAAGCAATGTCTATCGGATAGCCCTGTGCAAAAATCGAATTCAGACCTTAAACAGAGTACCAATAACACGTGTTCGTGATACTTTAATAATATTACATTTGCATACATGAATAGAGTCGTGTAATAACATAATCGCTAACTAGAATAGTCAGTCATGAGAATCTATGTACAGGGCGTAAAGACTGAACCTTTCTGTTTCGCAGAATCTCTGTACAGATTGATTGATTATTTGAGATAGTTTATTTGTACACGATTGCATACTTCATCGGATCAAATGTGTTATGAAAAGTGTACGTTATAATGATTGTTTTCTTTGTGTAAAATCATTCTCATGTTTGTGTTACGGTTGGAGGAATGATTTAGAAACGCTGTGTGTTTCATCAGTATTATTATTGAACAACATTGTTTGTATGTGGAATTGGTAGCGTGCAGCTTGTACGGCTCGATGGTGTGGAGTAGCGCGAGAGGTAAAAGATTGAAGAATTTATTGTAGATGGTATTATTATTAACGTAATGATGGCGGGTCACTCGCCACCCGGGTTGTAAATGTTGGTTGTTACCGGGTTGTAATGGTTGGTGGTTACCGGGATGTAATGGTTGGTCGTTGCCGGGATGTAATAGTTCGGGTTACCGGGTGGTAACGGTTGGTTGCATCTGCGTGCAACATTTTATATTTCTTGCATCGTGAATGGAATAATGATCGACGACGGGGCGATTGGAACGGACTCGTGGGCGCATTGTTCCACTTTTTGTAACTTTTCTCGTATATCTTCATACATTTTTTAGATGGTACATTGAATACACGTTAGACATTTAATCGAATACCAGACAGCGATCGTTCAGTGATATTTCATAGTAAATAGTTACGCAATTTACATAGGGATATTAGATACAATTTTACTTCGTAAAAGTTTTTCTTTGTGTTGATATAACGCTGTTTTTATGACTATTTACTTTGTTAATAGAGTAGACGGAACCATTAATAATATACTACTGATTCGCACGTTCTCATAGCTAGATATACATCTGTTACGTCAGTTGAATTTTTTTATAGAATTTTGGGGGATATTTACATAGACTTTTTGGTGTTGCTAGAAGATCTCGTTAGAAACGTAGTGTTATTATACGGCGCGGTGTCGGGAGGTAGTCGACCGATCGCCGGTTGTAACGGGACATCGTCTCGAGTCTCGTTTGTACATAATTGTTGTGTTTTATTTAAATTTTAACGCTTAAACTAACAGCGGCAGCGCGGTCTGCCAACGATACCTAAGATTTTATATTGTCTAAGAGGGTACCTACTTGTCTATTGCTAAATGTATACATAAGCACAATCGATAATTCATTCACTTTAAAGTCACCGCTTTTGTTTTTTTTAAAGGTAATTATCTGTAAGTCGGGCAAAGCCACAACAGAGCTTACGTAAAATGGACATCTCATACACATTCAACGCTCAGAATCGATATTATATAGAGCCGCTCTCACTGCCGATGTATTGTCAGATTTTAATACTTATAAGACGTGAAGTATGATGAAAATTTCGTAGAACTCACCACTCGTCAGAGCGAATGGTAAATGAGATATATTTTAGTAATTTGTATGCAATAATATAACAGGATCGACTCACATGTATGTATCGTTTTGATTCCCTTGCATATGTGCAACGTGCTTTAGCTTCGTCAATAGTTCATTGTTTTATAATACTTCGAGATTAGCATAATGTTCCCAATAATAAAGCATTTTAAATATACATTTTGTTTTATTTTGTCCTTAGTAACCTAATAAACCAATATCGACTTTTATATATACAAAATAAAACGAAAGTGGATAGAAAAACATCAGGTTGTGTATTTAAAATCACACAGCTTCGAATATCTGATATGTCTTTGCTTCATTCTTTTTTGCAATAGGTAATATTTTATACGATTTCAATGTTCAAAAGGACTTTTAAGGACTAATATATTTAAATTGAAATGTGTAATTATTTTATTCCTCATAAGGCGACACTGACCGAACGTCGTAAATTGTAAAGTTTTTATCATTCATTCATCGGCTTCAAGCGCCTGTCAGGCCTTGGCACATAGCCAGGAAATAGGCGATAGAAAAATACTGGCAACAATGTTATTGTGTACCAGTATCAGCAGCCGCTTTCAAATCGAATTTTATATCTGACATGGAGTATAAAAATCAGACTAAAATTATTATTAAATGTCTCAAAATTGCTTATGATTTAAATAATTGCAGATCTCATAATTAGCGTTTCAAGTATAGTTACTTATGTTGACAAACATACGTACCCATTGGTACCAAGGACTTAGAGCCTTAAGGCTAATAATAAAATAAAATTTATCATCAATAATCATATAATTCATGCACTTGTCTCAGTTCACTGCTGGCCATAAGTTTTCCTTGGGGTTCTTTTCCCATAATCCCACGCTGGGCATACGGCTTGGGGATTCATAAACAAAATAATAATATAAATTCTGCAGGATGTGGTTTATTTACAAATTTTTCAATATCGTTCTAGTACAGTGGCGTAAGAGATTGTTGTATAAATATTTATCAACAATATTAAAACAAGCCTAAGATTGATGTAACAGATATAAAAAGAACATTTCCTTAAACTAAGGTTGTTTCTAAATTAATAATAATATGTATTATTTCTATTGGAAGCCTTAAAGTAATAATATAAAGGTAACAGTCTCAATACAATCTATTACCAACCATATAAATATGTTTACATTGATGAGCCACAAACATCCCTGGCTAGCAATAGTAAGTCAATTGGCAATATATAGTTCAGATTCCGATTCTAATTAATGCGACACTGAATTATGCATAAGTTACTGATATTTCAATATGTTCTAGTATGTTCGATTGTTGACACGGTGCTTTTAGTTGACGCAACACGTGCTTGTATTGCCAACAACAAATATTCACTGGGGATTCAATCAAAATGGCGGGCGAAAATAACTGCGATGTGAAAATTTTATCCAAATGTAATCATAGGTATAGAGGTTTTAAATTCAAATTTAATATTATGTTTTTTTACGGAACTTTGCAAGTCATATACCTACTACATGTAAAGCTAAATTTATAAAGGTATTTAGCTTTGGAAATGAATAATGCATTTTCGTTCGTTGTAGAAATCGTAAATCCAAAGGGTAGAGTTTAAATAACCTTATCTACGTTAAATACAAGGGTCCAGTCATGATTAAAGTAGTTTTGAGTGCTAAGATGAATAGCGACAGGAAGGCGAGTGTATCTGAAGACACACTGATGTTTGTTGACAACCACGAAGCGAACTGATGAATGATGAACTATTTATTTATTCCATTTACGATTCCCATCATTCTCCAGCCAGTTGTATAAATGGTGTACCGTTACGTTGGTAGTCTCCATTAAGTACCAGTGAAAATGAATGTTATTAGTAATCTAATATCTGCCTCGTTGGTCGTGTTGATGCGCGACTGCCGATCGAGACGTACTGGGTTTAATCCCGGATCGGATGCTATTGGATTTTCCTAACTTAGATTTTCTAGCAGAAATTTCTAATTGTGGCTTGGAGTATAAATTATGTCCGATGTATGGCAATAGGCTCACCACCTATTCCATGATGGCACGTAAACTTAACTGGTGAAACGTGGGAGTGTACTACATTCCTCTGTCTACCTCTTCGGGGATTACAGGCGTGAAGTTACGTTTTTTTTTTTTTATTATTATAAATTTGAGAGGAGCAAAGAAGACCTGGAATTTGAAACATTTTATCTGTTGTCTATTAACTTGTTTTTTATCTTATCGCCGTGCTTTCGAGAACGAACCTCGTGAGAGATACGGTAGATAACAATAACGAAATATACGAATGTGAGAAGAATTCGAAAAAATCGACAACCCGATAACGAAGAGGGCAGATGACATAGTTTTGTGTCAGGTGTAATATGAGAAATGGGTCAGAGCTCTAGTTGGCTTTTGAACGGGAAATCCGTAATGGTAGCGAGTATCTTCCAACGATTATTGAAAGAGTACTAGCATCCCGATAATACACTTTTTTCTTTGGAACATCACGCCTGTAATTCCCGAAGAGACAGGCAGAGGAGTGTAATATCACACTCCTACGTTTCACCAGTTACGTTTAGGTCCCATTATGGAGTAGGTGGTGAGCCTATTGCCATATATCGAGCACAAATCCAGATTCCAAGCCACTACTAGAAAATCTAAGTCAGAAACGTTTAAATTAGAAAAATGTAATAGTACCCGACCCGGGAACTCATCGCCTCTCTATCGGCAATCGCGCTTGCAACCAACACGACCAACGGAACTTTTTAGAGTAACGAATATAATATGTATTAACAAAATGACTGATATCAATCTTCTTTCTGCTCACTAATCAGTCGCAAATATTTGCCGCACGCACAGCCATCATCCGAAAGCATGGTAAACCATTTTCTATGGCACTTATTATTGTGGAATAATAATAAACTTTGCACTTAGAATCTCAAGACTGTCAAGATGGTCACTTTTTGTAGACTGAAATCAGAAGCAACTTAGTTTACCATACCTTCAGCTTAGTTTACATTCAGCAGAATACACCATAATTCATTCGCGAAAACAGCAAATGTTGGCGATCCATATAAACAATCAATGCTTAGTTGGGACCGTAATCAATCTCTATAAAAACTATCCCAACGTCCTAGTGTATGGCAATAGGATCACCCCCTATTCAATGGTGGGATGTATAACATAACTGGTGAATTGTGGGAGTGTACCTACTACAATCCTCTGCCTACCCCTTCGATGATATACATGCGTGATGTTATGTGTGAAAATGTAAACATTTAGTATTGCACATTTTTTTCTTTAAAATACCTGTGCCTATAGCCGTAAGCTGCGGCGTCATAGCAATTTCATATCCCGGACTTCTAATCGAGTAACAAGTCAATTTGCGCTCCACGTTCCACGCGCAGCCTTACATAGCTTTCCAGTTGTACTTCACACCTCAATTTCAATTTACTTTCTATGTGGAACAAACAAACTTCAGGGTCAAACGGAAACTTCTAACAAATATGAGGGACGTACACATGAAGTACAGTCAAAGTCAAACATGAAGGTGCCCGCGTCAAAGATGCCGTAATATTAAATTGATTTGAAATGCCAATAATTTTGCTATTCAATTAGTAACTGTTTACTTTGCCAAAACTTTTCCATGTGTAGTAAAACACGTATTGTATTTAAGTAAATAATACTTTCAAAGTATTGCATGTTTAAGGTATTTTTTTTTACATTATGTTGAATGTGTAAATAAACATTTGAAATATAGAATAAGCAAATATTAAATAGCATTTTAACGAAGAGTTTTATAAGAAATAAATTCACTAAATCTATAAAGATATTGTACTATAATATTATTCTTAACACTAGAATACCTAAATGCAAAATATAGGTGCAAGATTAAATTTTCATGTGTTCCCGGAAAAGGAAAAATAGCACAGAAAACTACTCAATGTCTAGGAGACAAATTTTATAAAGTCAAATCAGTTTATTACAATAATATAATGGGATTTGATCTCTAAAAACAAATCCGCTTACATTAGAATGACCATAGAATAAATTTATTATTGTGACATTGCCTTCGTGAACATTTAAAGGTTACGCGTGAAAAACAATGGTTTCTGGATGTTTCAATAATACCGTAACCAGGAAATAAATGCGGAATTACGTTTCACAAGCACGCCGGCGGCCAACTCTCCTACACGTAACTACGAATGAGGACTGGAACAGCGTGGACATAGTAGCCAACGACCGTAAATATTAACGCTATTGGCCTGCCTACGGCGCAAAACCAACTTTAATCGTAACAGTGGTGGAACCGCTACGTTGTCAATTCCAATATGTCTACATAGGTTTTATATAAATATCATTTGACTGCCTCATTGGTTGTTTTCGTTGCAAGCGCGACTGCCGATCGAGAAGTTCTAGGTTCCGGTATTATTAGATTTTTCTAAGTTACATTTTCTAGTAGTGGCTCGGAGTCTAGATCTGTGCCTGATACATGGCAATTGGCTCACCACCTATTCCATAATGGGACCTAAGCGTAAATGGTGAAACATGGGAGAGTAAAACTACACTTCTCTGCCTACCACTTCGGTGATTACAGGCGTGATGTTACGTAAATATGACTATACGCGCTTTAAGCAGTAGCCTGATTTTAAGACGTTAAAACTGCAGTGTGTGTTGAGCTAATCAATATTCACTGAACAGCTGAAATCCTATTGTGTACGAACAATCAATATTCTAAATTGTCACAAATATAATGTCGTGCAGATCGCTTATCTCTTACTCAACGCTGGTTGAGGGCAAAGTGAAATAGATCTTAAACCAGTCAATATATACCATTGATATATGTAAGCGGTGGACGATATTAATGTTTCCGAATTTGTGAACCTTTAGATCCATAGCAAACAAACCTAAGGACATTGACGTTGAAATTATGCTTTCCGAATTCAGCCTACGTCAGAGAATTCAATCATGTCAAAAATCCGTTAGGATTCTATACGCAAATGAATTCGTTGAGCAAGAAATTTTAAATTGCTAAATATGTTTAGATTTGAGTGTGTCGATGTCCATGCGGACGTTGTTCTTTGAACTTTCTGTACGTAAATGTAAACATCTACTTCAAAATTGAATTCATATTGGCCGCCTTACCGAAACTGTTGAATATATTCCATTCAAAATATGTTAACAACTATTCCTGTTATTCGATATCTTTGACCTTTCGATTGTAATATCAAATACAGAACAATATCACAATATATTCCGTCTCTTCCACAAACTAACTTCGATGAATCTGCACTACACCAAATTATTTGATTCAACTTACACAATAGTCAAAGAGTAAATGTTAAAATTTAAATGTTTTAATAGAATTACGACATACAATGCATTAAATTATATAAAATAAGATATGGAAGCATCCTGACATGATTCTGTATTTGACTGTCTCCTCAGTCTAGTGATTGCAAGCGCGACTGCTCAGCAAGAACTCCTGACTTCGATTCTTGGGTACGACAAATGGACAAACAATTGGGTTTTCTAAGTGGAAATTCACAATAATAGGTCGAATTCTGTTAAGCTAGCCCGCTATCCAGTAGCACGTATGAAATATCTGATGAAAAGTGGCAATCCTACCTCTGCTTACTTCTTGCGTGTATTTTTATGATGCAATTACCACAAGTTCGTTTGCAAACCTAAGGCGGCAACATCGCAAAATGAATTCCATAAAGCGTTTTGAAATAAACATAAACTGGATACATTCGTTAGCTGTACACATTAAAGATGGACAGGTATATTGTTCACTCTGTGACTGAAAAATAAGTAACTTTTACGACATAACAAGACACCAGTAATCCCCGAAAAGTTAGGCAAAGGAGTGAAATACACTTCCGCGTTTCACCAGTTACGTTTACGTTCCACTATGGAATAGGGGTAAGTCTATTATCATACACCGCGCACAAATCCAGACTCCGACATGCTACATACATACTACCGATATAAATACTAGAAAATCTAAGTTAAATCTAACCCAGGAACTCTCAATAAGCATCGCGCTTATTTTTAAATTTTATTTTACTTTATGATACTTTAAGTGTTTTCAATTTAAGTGTACAACGCTTACTGCTTTCCGTGGGACAAATGGAGTTGTTTAAAAACGCAAATATTTAGATTATTATCGCAATAGCTGCGTGACGTATATAAAACATCAGTATGCGAACGATTCAACGGATTAGGTAGCATCTCCTTGTGGCGCTGCCTAAATATTCAACTAAGAATAACTAAGAAGAACATTTGAATATACCGTTATACTATAAATAATACGCCTGCTTACCGCAGATCAGGCAGCCGATTATATTATCAACTGACAAACGTCTAAACTTCGTTTCATATCGACACCAACTGATACAACAGTGTGTACCTACTGTGATTTTTATGATGATGATGATGAATTTTTTACTTTTGTAAAATTCAACACATTTAAAAGCAATCCTTACCTCGCCCTAAATTTGTAGGTGTCTAGTTCAAAAACATTTGCTTAGTACATCTGGGATAAACTAACTACTCTCTTACACGGTATGAAACACAGTTAACGTATTTCGAGTAGTAAGATATCTCGCGGATCAAGGTTCCAACATTTGCTTCAGAGACACAGTTATGTATAACTACTTATTATATGTATAACATTATTTTAAAATGCAATAAATATGAGATTACCCGCTCTCCCTGTAAAAGCTGCGTCCTTGTTGGCAGACAGACAATTAAATTTTATATTTAGACTATCTACTCCCTTTTATATATTTTCACGTTGGCCTAAACAGTAATTATTTACAGTTTTTATCATTATACTCACAAATTTTAACAGAAATCACTCAATCGTATAATGTATTACGCATTCAACTGTAATCTTTTGAAACTGTATACGAGTGTAACGTCCTAACATCGCATCCGTACTTCCCAAAAAGGGTAGGCAGACGCGTGTAGAACTCCCACGTTGTATAATTTACAAAATGTACTTAACTGGTTTTAGTGAGTATACTCGTGTTTTTTTTGCGAGATATTTGAAAAACTCATGTATTTTAATAAAAATATTTAAATTGGCTGCCTGGTTGGTGGAGTTGATACGAACGCAACTGCTGATCGAGTGGTCCTGGGTTCAAATCCCGGGCCGAGTATTATTTAATTTCTTGACTAGAATTTCTACTTAAATTTTCTAACATTAGCTCGAAATCTGAATTTGTGGCTGGTGTATAGCAATGGGCTTACCCCCTATTCCATGATGGGATGTAAACGTAACAAAAGAAACAGGAGAATGTTATTCACTCTTGTGCCTAGCTCTTCTGGGATTACAGTCGTGATGTTAGATGATGTTTTATTTATTTGAATCGTAAAACGTCTACGTAACGTTATAAAAATATGATGTAGAAAAATAAATGCTAAAGTATTATAAACTTGTTTACTTTGTTCCGGTTGACATTCCATTACGTTACGTTATAAGTACATTACTTTCATATTATATAATATCAAATTTCATATAATATTCAACTTTCATATAATATTCAACTTACATAATAATATTCATGTTTCATGTAATATTCAACTTTCATATAATAGCCAACTTTCATATATCTAATAATCAACTTTCATATTATATTGAACTTTCATATAATATTCAACTTTCATATAATATTCAACTGTCATATAATATTCAACTTTTATATAATATTCAACTTTCATATAATAGTCAACTTTCATACAATATTCAACTTCCATATAATATTCAACTTTCATATAATATATTATTATAGCTACTTCGTTAATTTACTTATATCGTTGGCTAGCCAGTATCGATTATATCGGCGGCGAAAACTATGGCTAAAACATACGTCAGCTAAATTAAAACATCGGAAACTTTTTCTGAACTTTCCCAAAATGTTTCAGCCGAGTTCGTTTTTACGCAACCGATTGCATATATTTGAACCGGATCAGTCGGGTATGCTACGACCTTTTACGTCTATAATAATTATTTTGGGATTTATTCGACGTTTGAACGGGCAATGGACATTCTTCTATTCCTATTATTACATTTACCTAAATCGTGTATTTTTATCGAAATTTATCATTTATAACGTATTATGTAATATGTACCATTCAACAAGTTAATATGTTATGTGTTGGGATTGTATTACTCCACTACGTGGTTTGGAAAACAGGTTTGGAAAATTTTTGTCGTGAAATGACCTCTATGAAATTAAAAAAATTACTAAAACGGTAGTGAAAGACCATAACAAAGAAGATAGTATACAAATATTTTCTTCAACTCTCTCATGTCTTACTGTAGGCCACCCACCACGTTGCTACAGTATAGATTGGAGTCAAAACCCATCTCCAAAGTCTACAGCTAAGTTTAAGAATTGTTATCTAATGACAGTAGACAGGGAAGGGGAGGGCTTAATGAGGCCTCCGAATTACGGAAACGTTTGTGGGAATTTTCCACTGACGTCAGCCATTCAATACCTCTCGGCGCCCAGCACTCTTTGCTTCACTTTACAGATATGTAGCTTATAAACTACTAGCGCGCCCAAGCTTCGAGAGCTTCAGTAGTTAAAACATTTTATTCAGTTAGTATGATCGTACAATAACGGTGTCAGGTAGTAGTCCTCAGATGTCAGCTATGTAGAACTGAACTATTTAGAATGTAACTATATAAAAAATATGGATGTGTCTTTTTTCCATTTCAATTTGAAAACACGTCAAGCGATGTATTGTGTATGACACGTTCGTGCCACGGTCGGCCGTATCGACTGTCCTTGCGGAAACAATTAAAGTCTCGATTAAAGGGTAAAAAATTCAAACAGACTTCCTAATGTATGAATGTAACGTTACACGTGGTCAACTTCCCCAAGGAACACTTTCCTTATCCTCTAATATGAAAGGCATTGAACAAATTATATATTTTTTTAAATTAGCAATGTATGTTCCATCAGATTACTATATTTACGACAATAAAAACAAATAAAAATCGGCAATATCGGTTCGCGGAATAAAGTTTATCTGTTCCCTTGTTTCTCCTTCCGCACTGGAGAAGATTATAGTTTTTAATAGTAAATCATAATACTAGACGTTATTGACATCACTCGACAGAACTCGTCGATAATGTTTATCGATCGCTGTCTAGTTATAATATTAATGTTATCAGACATTTGTTCAAAACCTAGTTCGTTTCGCACTTGTACCAGGACTGCACGTATTTTTAAGCAATTTCAAATGAAAGTCAGTTTTTAAAACTGTCATTTCGTTTAGATGTTATTTTGATAAACAATAAATAATAGGATGTCATTGGGGCTAAACACAAATTTTGCGTAAGATATACCTGCCGTTATTGAATTAATGCCAGGCTCTATGAACATACGCAATGACATTGTAGAAAGGTTCAGACACTTTAAGGTCGTCACAGACGGAGCTATATTATACATTAATATATTGTGCTATAATAATCTAATACAGCAAACTACCACAGATGGTCGCTATGCAATAGAAAATATATTGTAATAGGTGGCTTGCTACAATGTATGTTATAGCTCCCACTGACCACTCTTATTCCGCTACACATAAAAAATAATTCGCCGCACCATGTACGCAACCGCGAAACGAACTAAA
>DVPF01000060.1:0-12533 GCA_018239045.1 Yanguna cosyra | reverse complement strand
CGTAACCGGTGAAATGTGGGAGTGTTCTGCATTCCTCTGCCTACCTCTACGGGGATTACAGGCGTGAAGTTACGTTCATAAGACGATATATACTAGGGTAAAAATGAACAAGGTACATAAAAAATATTAAGGATTAAATAAATAACAAGTAACATTTCAATTTAATAATTTATTTTTATAAACACACTATACGACTAATAAATGTCGAATCTACATACATACATTGATTTACCATATTCCGAATAGTGAAATAAATTACTATATCAATAACAACATGTTATCTACTGATAATAGGTGCAATTCTACATTCTAAATCGTTTGTGAAGAAATGTCTTTCAAAACCCCTATATCCTAAAATATTTTTAATATTCAAATATGTGTCCATTTTTTTAACAATCGTATTTTAATGAAACGTTAATAATTTTATTAAATTAAGAAGTGTTTACATCTTCCGGGTACATATTTACATTACGAAGCGGTTTTTATTTTTTCCTCAATAACCTCTGAATATTTTTCCTATAACCCTAATCTATAAACCTAAATATAAATTATTTTGAAATGCTGGTTACTTAGTATCTCTCTTAACTTGTAAATATTTATTAACTAAGTTTAGATAAATTATTTTTATAAATTAATCAATCTACAAAACTATTTACAGAGCGCAACTTACCTATATAAAACAATATACGGGCATATATAAGGTGGACTGTTTATAATTAAAATTGTACGAAACACACAGATACAAGTCCGTGCAGAACTTTGGCCTCAACTAATAAAAAATTGGTTATTTAAACTCTATAACTCCCGAGTAGACATGGCCCTCAATCATGAGGAGATAACTAATAAGAAGAAAATTTGATTCACTTCATTAATACACGTAAGTAGTTAATATTTTTTTGTAATAGGGCCTAAACTACGGAAATATATTATTTTTGTATATTTTAGCAAACTATATAAAAATACTGAATACTTAATGCAAGTAATTAAAATGTGCAGGTACACACTTACATTAAAACTAAATCTAAACTTAGAATGATAAAAAGTCGCTATTAAAAAATGTTACGTTAAAAAAATTACAATTTCCTGATTTTTTAATTATATTACTTCAAATTTTAACTTTGGTGAAATTTGGTACCTACACGCGCGAAAAAACATAAAACAGCTCTATAAATAAAATTTAAATTAATTATAGCTATGCAATCTATTATTACTAGTAAATAATTTTATATAGCGTTTATATATATGTACATATCTTTGGAACGCGTTACTAAGAACACACTGACTAGATTCCACTCGATAGAGACTTTTTATATATTTAATATATAATATCTCTTAATATATCTCTTACTCTACATATATTAATTTACTTTAAAGATTATTTATACAATCATAATTTAATTTTGAATAAATATATAACATATTAAGCAGTATATTATAGGGTTGAACATTTGTTATAATTAAAACTTATGTACTACAAAGCAAGAGTAGAGTGTATTGCGTCATATCAACCATATATATAACTCGCAGAAGTTAACTAGACACCTCAGTACGATGACGTATTAGCGAAGTGGTAACGCATCAGAGGCCGGCGCGGCAGGTTTTGGCAGGCGGATTCTAATGATCGAGATCAAGCTCAGTACTCGCCAGTGCCAAGTTGATTTCTGCGTGTTATACGTACATAGCATTGAACATATACGTGATAATCATAATAAAGAGATCACCACAAGGACTGCAATTAGATTTCGAGCTTCACACGAACATTTACGTTCTCAAATTATTTTTCAAAAAGTTTAACAATGCACTTAATGCTTCGTCAACCGGGATCTAATATCGTAATTCAAAAATAATTCGTTGTGAATTCTCAAACCCGATTTTTATCAGTTATTGTTATAATTCATAATTTTTCGTTACGCCAGTGTCTTTACAGGGTGAGCAGATAGCACCCAGTTCTCAATATTATTGTTCTATAGTGATCATGATCGATTTATCTGCTAACGGTCAGTATACTCGTATAATTAGGATTAAGATCGAACGAATCCAACATTGTTTGACTAGATAGGACTAGACTGAGTGTCTTGAGATCGATAAAATGAAAGAGATCTTTTACACCGTATCGGTGCTAGGCTAGATAATACATTTATTTTGTATGTTTATGCTATGTTAACATTTTAGCTACAGGTACATTTTTAGGGAGATATAGGACATTATTGTTAAATTTTACTTTTCACTGTGCTTTTATTATATAAATTTTTAAATAATATTTACGCGTATATTTTTAGTACAAAGTCGATTATACATATTTAAATTAACATTAGACTAGATAAATTGTGACTAGATATACTTTTTAATTTGAGATCAAACTATATCAGAAGAATGCTATAGTTTATGATAATTGTTTTTGACTAGATTGTTATTGACTAGTAAATATGAAACTAAAGTAAGGTTAATGATACGACTAGATGGGACTAGATAAATAAATTCTTATTAATAAAAAAAAATCCGTAAAAGATCAAGTAAAAAAAAATTGTATATGATTTTTAAAAGATATGTATATGTTTTGTTTTTACTAAAATTGAAATGTATAAATAAATTTCTACTAATCAATTTAGACTAGATAAAACGCTTTGGTAATAAAATAGAAAAAACCTACATCAATTAAATTTTAAAATGACTAGATAATTAAGTAGATCGAAAAAAAATTCCCAAAACATTTAATATTTTAAAATTTCCGCATTTGTTTATATGAAAATATGCATATAAAGCACTATTTAAGTTTGACTAGCTAATTGACTATTCACGTTAGAAAAGTAAATATTTTAGTAAAATTATGACTAGAAAAAATTTGAAAGGTTGAGCTAACACTGACCAAAAGGTTTAACACAAATGATTATATCAGAGCGCTGGGTAGCCGGCTCGTGTTCCTACTACATTTACTTGCATAATAAATTCCCCGGTAACAATTTACGTGGAAATATCAATCCACATGTGGAGCGGCTGTTGAAAAAGTTATGAGATAATTGCAAGCGGACGTCGCATCTAAAAATATGCTCCTGCATCGATTGTGGTGACCTCTTGTAAAATGAAGTGGCCGATATCCTAGGCTGACCGTCTTCACTACTGGCATAACAAAGAAAGAATTGGAGCTTATATATCGTTTCTAAGACTGCTTACAGTTCGGAAAATTAATACAGGTAATCTATACGAATTTGTTCACTATTTAGTAACGGATTCTGTTGTAATAAGGTTCTAGTAATAATCACTTATACGATACAAAAAAACATAATTAAATAGAAGGATATTTACGGCCCAAACTTTGGATTTGAATTGAACAATTTAACATGGATTACTCAAGAATTTTAAAAATAAGCTTGATTCGATATTTTAAGACCAGGAAATCAAGTGTTATTATAATGCTAAAATGTTATCTTAAATGGAGAAAATGCAAGAGAAATATGGTGCTACTAACACCCATACATGTATCTACAATATATTCTAATTATGAAATAGAGTAAGAGAAGTGTCTAACACTTCTCTACATTTGGAATGATGCTGTAGGAGATTCAATATGTACAAGACTTAGACATTTATAATCTAAAGTAACTACTACAACACACGCTATACACAACACACATTTTAAATATACAAAACAAGATAAAGGTGCTTATTACGTCTTAAATATATTAAAGTGCAACAATACTTAGAACTCACGAAGATATTAAGTAACAACTATTGATCTGATACTAACAGCTCTTGATATTCTCACAACGACAAACAGAAGAGCTATTTATGTAATGCAACGACTTGCCGTCGACCGTTACTCTGACTTTGGTCTGTAATGTTCTAGAAAAATACAGAAATTAACTTGTTAAACAAAATATTAGTTACCTACGTATTTTTCGACACGTTAACGGAGACTAAAAGATATTATAGTACAGGTCTCATGTATGCTTCTTCGTACTTGGCAAAACTATCTGCTCTACTAAAGGTAAATTATTTAAGAGAAGTACAAATGCGTGCTGTCCTGCCCATACGGGGTTGGGTAAGGGTAGAGCGTGTTAGCAGCAGGGTAGGGGAACCGCGGCACCGGCCGCAGAACTCGTCGTCAGCCGTCTCCAGTACCGCCACCCTCGTCCTCCGAGCCCGTCACGTCCAAGCTGCGGGAGTCCTCCGAGGAGCAGGGTGACGGGCAGCGAGTTCGAATCTCATCCCACGGGAGCTCCTGCGGCGGTGGTGGAATCTTGTTCCAGAACGAGTTGAAGTTGTTGTCACGAATAGCCTCCTGTTTAACAATTCTTTTTTATTGTCTATATCGGCCTTAGAGAGTTTATTAATTTTAACCAAATCAGAATATCGACTGATTAAGATATTTAGAATAGAAGATAACATTAGGGAGTTAAAAATCAATCTGTTGCCTATTGTCATATACCAGGTACAAGTCCAGACTTCGAGCCACTAATAGAAAATATATATAAGAAAAATCTAATAGTACCCGACACGGAATTTGAACTGAGGACCTTTCCATCGGCAATCGCACTTACAACTAACACGAGCAACGAGGCATTCAATAAAACATATTCTAAATAAAATAATAAAATTTGTTTTTTCTTAGATGTAAGCTATTTTCATATGTTTTAATATTTAAGTACCTAGTTGTTAGCGATTTCAACTCGAAAACTGAGCTCTTAAAAGTACTACAAAATGTAAAAAGTCTGCATTGTTATACACAAAGTTTATTACGTTGTCCGATCACAGGAAACACTATAGCTGCGTTGAAGTAAACAATGTAATTAGCAACAGGAAATCTCACATAAATCAGATCGAAGAAAGCGTAACAACTCAACTCTGGTCTTCTGTCATTACTTGGGAATTTTATTTCTCATGTAAGCACTCACCTGTTGATAAGTAGGATAATCGATGTGAACTTGTCTGAAGGCAGACGGCTCTTTCTCGGCCTCGGTCTCAGGCTGCTCATGAGCTAGCAGATGCTTCCTCAAGTACGCTTGCCGTCGAAATAGCTTCCCGCAGTGCTGGCAAGGAAAGCGTCCAGCATCTGATAATGGCTGATCACGTCTTTTCGTGGCGCCTGGCACCCGAGGCTTGTGCCAACGACGGTGAGATGCTAGGTTGGCCGGACAATTGAATACCTAAGACAAATTTAAGAATTATTAATTTTTAATGATTTACTTAGTAGTAAAACAAAAAATAGTCGTCATTATCAATCACAATGAGATGGTTTAACAGCTCATCGTCGACCAGGAGATGTAGCTATGCCTAAATCGCCTGAGCCTCGTCTGTATAGCATGGGGCACCAGAAGTATAGGGGGTTTGTCATGGGTTCCTAAAACGGAGCTCGGACCTTACACTCCACAGACAATAGATAAGGACTAAATCTACAGATACAATTGAATTTAAACGAAGACGGCAAAGGATAGATTTACTGAAATGGTAAATTTTTCATAAAAGCGTTATTGGCGGTTTTGTTTTGAAATGTGATAATTGCACCTCATAAATATCCAGTGTTGGCCGTCAGTCGAGATAACGATTGTAGTCACGCATCACATGGTGTATCAATTAAGGTGTACAAACATTTTGTCGTGCCACCAACCCCGTTTCCCACAGAAAATGTACCAAATGTTTACTATAGCCACCCTCGCTTTCATTGATTCCCACACTGCGTTGTTGTGGAGAATTTATTGTTTTTTTGTGTCAGTGTAACGAATTAATAATCGAAATGAGATAACAAGATGCACTTCAATAAAATGGATGTTTGATGGGTCTCCATTTTTTATGTATTTAATTGATGACAATTAAATTGATAGTAGTTTATGTTATGTAGACAACCATAAACTACTATTTATCATTTTACAATAACGTGGTTATTGTGAAAATAGCAATTTTAATAATATAAATGTCAGAAATGGTTCTTATTATCAATTTAGGCGCATTTACTTACGCAAATGGACACATTTGATTTGAAAAGTTATTTATACATCCTGTAATGTTAAATGTGCCACCTGAAAAAGTACAATGGGAACATAAAGATTACCTTGTCGCACTCCGGACACCGGTACTCAATATGCACAATACGTGAGCATCTATGCTGAGCGAGGGCGAACGCATCGCTGTACAGCCGGCGGCACAGCCTGCAGATGTACCGGCCTAAGCGGTTCTCTATAGTAGCGATCAAAGCTTTTGCTTCTTCTGTAATCTCCACTACGTTGAACGCTGGATCTATGTCACCCTATGGAAAAAACACCTACAATTAGTTTGTAGATTAACCAGTGTTCACAAATTTGAGTTACTATTTTTGATTGGGGTCAATACTAACTTTTTGGTAGAAAATTAAAATATTTATTAATACACATAACCAGCCGTTTCAAATACATATTCTTGTAAAAGATGTTACGTCAATGTCTTGATAATTAAGTAACTATATTCTTATTATAATGGTGAGTCTATTGTTGTACACCGGACACAAATCAAGACTCCGAGGCACTACTAGAACATCTTAAAAGTTAGAAAAGTCCAGGTCGTACTCGACCCGGAATTTAAGCCCAGGTCCTCTCGATTAGCAGTCGCGCTTGCAACCAACACGACCAACTAGGCAGTCATCATATCATTGGACAAAGATATTATAAATGTATTGTTTTAATATTAGTCGTTTCAGCGAAGTTTCTTTAAATTGTTAAATACTAGTTTATTAATATGCAACACTTCATGTTCGGAGTTCAATCATATAATCAACACACAAACATAACTCGTGGGCATAACTTTGTAGTTTATCATTAGGGAGTTTAACAATAAAAAGTACATTAGATTATGGAAAAAATCATATTGCTTATATTTATAATTCACAAGACCCCACAAAGAATTTCTGATCACCTGATAAATTCATTATTGCACAATACGAAGCAAAAGTAATGAACTGTAATCCAGAAACAATGATTTATTTCACGCTTAATGTCCAAGGACCACCCCACGAAGTATCGCGGCGGTTTGCCCTCGAGCCCTTAAAACTGTTATTAGCGGAAAACACAACACGCTTCCCGATTTCATAGCGTTTAATTGTGGGAGCGATAAGGAAAAGTCGCCTCGCAATACTGTAATACTAGAGTAAGACCCCGTAATTAGTAGTTCCTGTGAAACTCTACCGTTTAATTTCAATGTATTAATGATATTTAAATACAAAGTCGGCTTTTCATCGATAACTACCTACATATCGTTTTAGTACCTGAATATTGTTCCGAAATTCGATAATGTTTGCTGTAGAAACGCTAAGTAACGCGTAGGATACTTATTTTGTAGATCTGAATATAAAAAAAAAATTGTTACCTTTCTTACTACTAATGTCTCGTCTTCCGCAAGGTCTCTTATGATGGTTCCAGAAACTGGGGATGTTTTATCTTCATCAAACGTCAATTTTCTCACAGCTTTACTCCTTTTTAATACTTGTGGGGGTTTGGGTGGTTTTTTCGGTCGTTCCTCTACATCCCTTACTTCGACTATATCTGGAGAACTCCTTTGGCTTCTAGATGAAGTTTCAGTCTCATTGGGCAGACAAGTTTGAAGTTCTTCAAAAAACTGTTTCGTAAATTTCAATTTTTTTGCCTCTGGACTCTCACTGTCGTTCGAGTTTTCGTCTTCAGATTTTCTTTTGTCTGGTCGGTCTTCGGTATCAACTTTCGTGTCTGTTTCCTCAAAATGTCGAAATATTTTAGGGGACTTCTCGGGTCTACATTCTTCTAGAGTTTTCCTTTTCTGTGAGGGTGGGGGAGTACAAGGAGGGGTAATCGGAGTTGTTGTTTTGAGGGATAAATCGAGTGGCACTAAGGGTTCGTGGTAATATGCTAAGTATTGTTGAAGGAGTGTAGGTTGTTGTTGTGGAACAAGATCATGAAGATAATTATTGGACACTCGAACTGGGGGGGCGGCATACTGCTGGTAGAATCGAGAAGTGGTAAGTCGATGAATATGTGGTAACGCTGCTTCCATATTACAACTGGTTTTCCGACATCATTGCAACAATATGATCTCTTTTGGCATGAATTTTCTGTTTAGAGTTTTGTTCCCTGCAACAATGTACACAGCGGTAAATGAAAAGACAAGTCACCTTGAGTCAAAAGTGCAACAAAAATTCTTTTGAGTTGGAACACAAAGACGTCAAGAGGGACGTTGATTCAATAGTGGCGGAGTGGTCCATTTCGCTGATTGTAATTGCGTAACCTGTTTTATCTCGATAATATTTTCTTTTGTGCCAGTGACAAAATACAATAAAGTCATTACATAAATGCTGTAGTACATATTTGGAACAAATAATATAATATATTGTTATTTCAATGTTACAGATGTCGTTACCGAAAATTATTTCTAATGTTACAGATGTTTTCTTTTCTATAAAATCATGTTATTTGGTGTCACTAAGGGATGCTTAAAATTAATATTATCAAGGTGAAATATTCGCCGTTAAATACCAAGGGGTAGTTTTATCCGCATTACCTAATTACGGTTGAGATCGCCGATCCCACGCTCACCCCCTCTGATCCTTCCGTGTTTGACAGTAGACATATATTGAAATGAATGAATTATAAAAAATACCTACATGAATACAGTATTATTTGAAATATTTTTACATTTTTAATCTTTAAAATCCTTAATTCTCGTCACACCATTAAATATTAAAATTTAAAAAAGAGACAACACCTTCTAAATTTTCTGTTATTTTTAAAAATCAGATACAACAATTAAAATATTTAACTAAGAATAAATAATGAATATTTAAAAATGTGCATACAATTTTTCTTTGAAAAAAATATTTTGAGTATCACAGCGCCCCCTGCGGCCGCATTATAAGCTCATAGAATTTGCGACCCTAACTCCAATACTTACACATTTAGCAACCGAGCAACACCATGAATAAGTTATGTACTAATGGGGAAATAGTGGTGATTTTATGGGGCTTTAGTTGCGTTTGCCGCTTTAAACTTTCCATATGTCATACGGTACTTATTGGTACTTTGAAGCTTTACCACGGGCCTATCTGTAAGTAAAATCGAAAGAGGATAAAAAGGTTTATTAGGCAATGTATAAAGATATAATATATCAAATATCCGATTTTAAGTAATCACTATTAATATTATTATATTTATGTCATCACACCAAATCTCTTACAGGGTAGGCAGTGAGCACCGAATGCCAAATATCTCTATCCTTCCAGACCTGTGCTTCTTCTGCATTCATCACTTTTTTCATACACGTACGACATTTTACATGATATTTATTTATTGTAAGAATGGGACCTAAACGTAACTAGTGAAACGTGGGAGTGTAGTGCTACACTCCTCTGCCTACCTCTTCGGACATTACAGGCGTGATGTTACGTTACGTTATGTGACGTTATTGTAATATGACAACTGTTATTTGAAAATCCGAAATGTATTGATAGGTACATATAGATAAAAGTAAATCTACTGGTTGGAGGGAGAGGTCGGGAGGGGGTGGACTTGGCGGAGAATAACAAAATATTCCATGAATATATTTGGGCGGGTCGCGTAATCCGGGGGCGGCTGGAGTGCTGAGGGCGGAGCTAATAACTGAATATATTTATTTATTAATAGACATATTTCACTATATATTCTACATATGTATAGGCTTTTATCTTTAGTGCAAGCGCGACAGCTGTTCAAGAAGTCCTCGGTTTGATCTTCGAATCAGTAAAAGTGTTGTTGAGTTTTCGAACTTTAAATTCCAAGTAGTAGCTCGGAGTTTGATCTGCCTGTGCTTGATATAGGGCAATAGACTCACCTTATATTCCATAGAACGTAAAATAGAACTGATCAAACGTTACGGTGTACTATACTCCTCTGCTTACCCCTTAGAGGAAATACAGGCGTGATGAAACGTTATGCTTTATCTTCATCCGTCATGTAAAGAGACAATATTGCAAGTACCAGTACTCTGATCAGTACTGTTAGTCAATATTTCGAGGAGTACAGATGTAAGTAGTTCCAGGCTCCATTTTAGTGGTCTCAGGTAACTTCATCTGCCCGCAGTGCATCCTGCTGTATAACATATAAGGCTCTGCGGCTAAATGCCTTGCCCTCCGACGCACAACATCGTAGGTAATGCGAGAAACTAATTCTCATGCCCAGCGGGTGGATGCTCAACTAAAACCCCTTTTGGGGAAGCCTATGTTCAACAGTGAAATGGCTAATTACAATGATCACGTAACATCACGCCGTTAAACCCCGAAGAGGTAGGCAGAGAAGTGTAATACACTCCCACATTTCACCAGTTACGTTTACGTCCCATTATGGAATAGGTGGTAAGTCTATTGCCATGCACCGGGCACAAATCCAGACTCAGAGAATTATGATAATGATTATGATGAGAATTATGGTGGTGATGACTAACATCATCATCATCAGCCCTACGTCGTTCCACTCTGAACACAAGTCTGGCCTAAGAACTGATAGATAATGATCGTAGCACAGAGCCCAATACGGTTTAGCAGGCTCTACACCCTAAAAGAATTATTACTATTGTGTTAGTTATTTAAAGTGAAAAGCATATTGCATCTATTATTACAGTGATTGAAAAGATAAATATTTTATTATTTTATATCATCACTCCACGCCCCCTACGGGGTAGGCAAGTCGAGTGTCATATATCTCTATTCTTACAGACCCGACGTGCTTCTTCCACAGTCATCACTCTCGTTATAATATTACTTAACGTATACGTAACTTCACGCCTGTAATCCCCAAAGAGGTAGGCAGAGGAATGCAGAACACTCCCACATTTCAGCGGTTAATAATATTACTATACTTAAGCCCATTTTAAACTCTCCACTAGTATTTTTACCCCGTCCATAAGCTTTCAGATATCCACAGCTGGACATAGACTTCCCCTAATCGACGGCACTCCACCCACTTCTGGGTCTTCTGCATTCAGCTGTTTTCTTAAGGTCATAAGACCATCTAATAGGAGGGAGAGCCCTACTCATTTTACTTGTTTCACTAATATTTACTACATCTTGCACCGCGTCTAATCGCGTGCCACCGACTAGCGTGAACGTTCCGTGTCTTGTGAACAAGTTATTGTTCAAAGGTCACCATTTATTATACACGGCACGAGTTTAAACTGTTGCAATTTTATAACCAATAAAGGGGATACTTACACAAGGTATAAACTGGTATCATTTATAAGCCACACTTGACCAGCGTGGCGGACTATGGCCATGACCGTTCTCATTCGGAGAGAGGTCCATCCGTGTTCCACCGAGGAACAATAAAGATCGATGATGTAGGTATAAAACAAAACTTTAACTGTGCTCATAAGTTCCCATATTGTGCAGTCTATGCCGTGATGACTATACAACTGGTAGGCATAACACACACACATAACACACAACTATAAAAATGTCTAAATAGGTAAATATAGATATTCTGTGTTCATTTCAGAAATTTTGGTTCAGGTTGAGAATAGAACCCACGACCTTCGGCAGTCAGCGAAACTAACATTAAACTAACATAAATGTACCTACATCCAAGTTTTCATCTACAGAACGCAGTGAATACAGTGCGGAAAAAATATAACTAGTAAAAGATAAAACGGTTTTTTAAATTATAAACTAACAAGCGTTTAAAATTTCGAAATAGCGTTAAGTGGAACATATTTGAATAATTTTAAATAATCTATTCCACCCTCCGTTACCCCGGGGAAGGTTTTGAGTGTGACACCCGTAATTACCACCAAAGAAGGTGTTGAACAGTCGCGCACGGGTAAGTATTACGTTTCAATAATTATTTCAATTATTTATTTATTACAACACTTGGGACCGAATCGTATATAATATTAAATAAACAGCAGATACGTTTAATCAAAAGATAAATGAAATAGGAGAGCTCTTTAATAAAATTTCAATATAATATAATGTATTATTAGATTACTTAAAACACATCTTGTTAGAAATATGTAGTTAAAGTAACACGATGCTTGGATTAGGCGTAGCGTATGCAGAAACTTTTAAGGCAAATAACAGTTTAGTTCATAAATAAAAAATCACTTAAAGAAACAAAGTTTACGAAGGAATCCGAAGTAAAAAGGAAAAACAATTTTTATCTAAAGATTTTGTTAAGGAGCAGTAAAAAGTCCTCTAATACAATATTAGTAAATGATTGAAAATAAATGTACCTACACAATTAAGTTTGAAACTACAATCAAAATGTTTTGTTATAAAAAAACTTTGAGGACCTTTTTATTACATTTTTTTTTAGGTCTTGTAAAAAGCTCCAATAAATTAATGATAACAATTCAAATAAATTAAAATAAACATATTACATATTATAACGAAAATATATTTCATTATATCCTTTTTTAATGATTTACCATTATACTTAAAGTACCGTTACTATCTTTCACAATATTTACAAGTTATTTTATTCTAAAATATGCGACTTACGTATTCTAAGTATAATTCACGGTTTAATTAAAACATATTATTATTAAAAATAGCAGGCAAAGGTTTTCACTAT
>DVPF01000059.1:0-12546 GCA_018239045.1 Yanguna cosyra | reverse complement strand
TGCCCTTTCGCATTTTTACACCAATGCTCTCTTTCACACAAAGCATCTTCCTTACATCAGAATTGCGAACGCGGTCGACGAGGGTCACGCCGCAAATGCGACGCAACGACCTCATCTCGACCGCGTTTATTCTAACTTCATCTCATTACTGAATAATCTCTTATAGCACCCATAGACCACAGCCTATTTGATCTTACCCTCATTCTTTTATATCAGTAATGCAGTCATTGTTTATAAAATGCAATGGGAAATGCCTTTTATTAAAATTTTCTTATATTCCCTTTTAGCTCGTTAAGATCAGAGGAGACTCTAGAGGTAGCATCTAAGATACCACAGGATAGACTTATGATAGAGACTGACAGTCCTTGGTGTGAAGTGAAGCCCACACATCCAGGTTACAAAAATGTGGTAACTAAGTTTCCCTCTGTGAAAAAAGAGAAGTACTCTGTGGAATCTAACAATCAAGTTAAAGGTAGAAATGAGCCTGTAAACATAATGTAAGTATAGATAGAATATGTCCATTCTTACAAAACACCGATCTTTATTGCACACTTATTTGTGTGTGTCACACACACACACACACACACATGTGGTCATTGTGTGCAACTTTTCTGTGTATTTCTGTTTTTATATGTCATGTTTTATAAATGTATTTTTTTTTCAGTCAGGTACTAGAAATTTTGGCGGCCGTTCGTAATGAGGATATTGACGTGTTGACTGAAGCAATTTATAATAATACTAACAGGTTGTTTTTTAGTAATAAACAAAATGTAATGTAAGTTAAGTACATAATATATCATTTATATTTTTAAAATCCTCATTTATATAACTAAGATATTTAACTGTAATGTGTCAGCATGTAAGAAGGTCTGAGATAAAATAAGTGACATCGATTATTTACTATTATATCATCACACCAGGTCTTCTACGGGGTATGAAGAGAGCATCCAGAGTCTTATATCTCAGTCCTTTCAGATCTGACGTGCTTCTTCCAATTAATCTATTTTTTCATACAAGCACGGTATTTTCGGACACGATGTCGACGATTTTATTGGATGTTAAACATATTAGTTTCAATAAGAAAAAGTAAAGACTTGCCCAATGCGGCTGTTGTTAGTGAACTTAATTGTTAAGCAGGAGGTTATAAGCTCTGAAGAGGACGGCATGGGATCAGAGGGATAATAATGTGGAAAAATAGCCAGATAATTTTATTTCGGGTTTATTAGAAGATTTGACAACATAACATTTTTAGGGAACATAAAACAAGCGGCAAAAATGACATTGATTTCATTAAAAAAATAACGATATAAAAATACAAGGAGTTCGGTTTGTCACATTCTTCCCCTTCGTATTGCAATACGCAATATGAGAAAAATGTGACGAACCGTTACGGGCTGATAGCAACGATCTTTTTGATGGCCTACATAAAATACCCCCTTTGGCGACAACGTCAACAACCCTAAAAACTCCGTCACATTCGGTGTAAACGTGGATGACTACCCTTCGGCCATACCCCTTGCGATAAGGCATTGTCAGCGATGATGACGATGTCTTTGACATTCACCTCACTCGCAGTGTTGGGGCAGATGATCTTTTGTTGATCAGTGGCAGCACTTCGCGAATCCAGCGAGACCACAAGTGATCTGCCAATCGAGGTGCTTTTTTCCAGTCGGATCTGCACACCAAGGCGTAATCGAATGCAGGATCGGAGCTTCTAGTGGGTGATGTTACGTGGTCACCGTGGACTCAATTATAAAAAAAGAATTTATTTAAAACAAACAAGAGATGTGTTCAGTATGAGGCTTGTAATGGAACTAACTTAATACTACGTTTACAAGGGCTTTTATACTACTATCTTATTTACTAACTATTTACTGATGGATACAAATAACATAACGATGTTTGGTCCTGAAGGGCACATGATTAAATAGAGTTCTGGGAATAACAGACATTAGATAATTACAACTAACAATAATTAGATTAGTGATGAGAATAGTAAACATTTACGATTAACAACATTAAGCTTTAGGTATATAGTCACAACAAGGTATATAATATAATAATAACATAATAATATAACATAACAGTGATGAACGGCAATTCAAAACACGGAAGGGTGTGAATACCCCCTAGTCCTCAGTATCCATGCTCACTTGTGACAATGGCAGAGAATTAATTAACTTCGACCTTCATTAATAAGGTTTTAAAGGTCTCTTTCTTCCGTGCATTCTAGAGGAGGACGATACGTAGGGCTGTTTTGGTCGAACGTACCAAACGCTCCCAACAGCTTCTAAGATACGATGCGGCGGGAGGGATAAATTTCCATTTTATACTACTTGTTGCTATGAATTCCTCTACATTTTTTCTAAAGAACATCTTTAGCTCCTTGCTCGCACCGACAAACGCTGTGCCTTTGTCAGAAATGATCGTCGAAGGTGACCCTCTCCATGCAATGAATCGTCGTAAGCTTATGGGTTCTGTGTTGTCATGTATGTCTGTACAACTGTCTGTCTGTCATCCGGTCGTTGAGACATGCGTTTTATGATTGCACATTGTGTTGCCACACCACCCCCCCCACGGAGAGAGATAATTTAATCCAAATTTTTAAACTTGACTCTCCTGCCTGATCGTGTAGTATAAGGCTGTGGGATAGTTGGAGAAGCTGGTGGGATCTGCAGAGGAGCTGGGATGACTTCTGGTAAGGGTAAGTGGACTGGATCCTGGATGTCTGCGTTGTCAATGTATGCTGGCTTGACTCTGTCAACGCTAACTACGACAGACCTGCCTTTGATGTTAAGAGTGAGGGTCTTGTTGTCACTGGCTCGCTCAAGCACTTGATGGGGGCCAGTGTATGGGGGTCGCAGAGGGCGTCTGACTGTGTCATCACGCAAGAATACGTAAGATGCAGTTGTTATGTCTTTGAATATAAAAGAAGCGGGCTCAGTGTGACGGGAGACTGGAACCGGGCGAATTTTCGCCATGTGCCGTCGCAGTTTGACGTCGAGGTCACACATGTCGTCGTGCTTCTGTGCGTATGGGTCTGAAACTAATATTTCACCAGGAAGGCGCAAAGTTGTGCCATACAACATCTCCGCAGCAGTAGCTTTGATGTCTTCTTTGAAAGCTGAACGCATGCCTAACAAGACGAGTGGGAGGGCTTTAATCCAGGAGTCGCCATGGCACATGAGTGACGCTTTCAACTGGCGATGGACGCGCTCAATCATCCCATTCGCACTGGGGTGATATGCCGTAGTGCGAATGCGCTTGGTGGCAAAATTGTGCAACAGTCGACGGAAAAAATCGGACTCAAATTGAGTACCACGGTCTGTCGTGATGACTGTGGGCATGCCAAAGCGCGGGATCCACTCTCTAACAAAGACATCCGCTACCTCTTCGGCCGAAATGGAACGTAAAGGCCAGACTTCAGGCCATCTGGTCACTCTGTCGATTGCGGTCAGGCAGTAACGGTATTCGTTACAGACCGGTAACGGGCCAACAATGTCCATGTGGACATGAAGGAATCGACCAGACGGTGTGTCGAAAGTACCGAGAGGAGTGGAATTGTGTCTTGTGATTTTACTGTGCTGACACGCCTCACAAGTAGTACACCAAGTCTTGATGTCCTTGGACATGGAGGGCCATACGTACCTTTCAGAGATAAGGCGCAGTGTTGCGCGTATGCCAGGGTGGCTTAAACTGTGTAGTTTAAGGAAAACCGTACGACGAAGTTCTGGGGTAACGTATGGACGAGGCTTTCCGGTAGAAGTATCGCAAGTCAGGAATATGTCAGAGCCTGGAATACAAATCTTAGACAATTTAAGACTGGAACCGTTGGATAGAAGATCCGTTAGTTCGGTATCTGAATCTTGTGCCTTGGCAAAAACCTCGTACTCTTGTTCTAAAGAGATGGCGTTAACGCGGGACATAGCATCAGCTACGATGTTATCCTCTCCCTTGATATGTTTAATGTCAGTAGTAAACTGACTTATAAACGAGAGCTGGTTGAGCTGAGATGGGGGTAGCTTCTCTCGACGCTGCGCGAAAGCGTACAAAAGAGGTTTGTGATCAGTAAAGATGGTGACATGCTGCACCTCGAGGATGTGGCGGAAGTGTTGTACGCTCTCGTACACCGCCAAAAGTTCCCGGTAATAAGCAGGCCACTCAGACTGTTTAGAAGTCAGTTTCTTACGGAAAAATGCCAGTGGTTGCCACTGGTTGTCTACCTCTTGCTGCAAACAAGAACCTACGTGCGCGCAAGATGCATCTGTTAATAAGCCTAAACCAGCGCCATTCACAGGATGCTGGAGCAGTGTAGCGTCGGACAGACTGCGCTTGCAAACATCAAATGCTTCGTGAAGATGAGATGTCCATGGGAAAGGTTTAGCACCTTTGCTGTTTGTGGACGCGACGGCATCGATCAGTGGAGCCTGAAACTTGGCAGCGTGGGCAATGAATCTGCGATAATAATTAAGTATGCCGAGAAATCGTCTCATGCCTTGAACAGTTTTTGGTGGCGGGAAATCAAGAAGGGCTTGAACTCGCTCCTGGGGCGGACGTGTGCCTTCAGAGCTGATAAGATGACCAAGAAAGACTAATTCAGTAGCACCTAAGACGCATTTAGAAAAATTAATGACAACTCCGTAGTCTTGAAAACGTTTAAAGAGTATACGGAGATGCTCTTGGTGAGAAAATTCGTCAGGAGAAAAAATCAGCACATCGTCTATGTACGGAAAACAGAAATCGAGACCCCTTGTGACCTCGTCGATAAACCGCTGGAATGTTTGTCCAGCATTTCGCAGGCCAAATGTCATGAAAGGAAATTCGAAGAGGCCAAAAGGGGTAACGATGGCCGTCTTCGGTACGTCTTCCTCGAAAACAGGGATCTGATGATAGGCTTTTACTAAGTCAATAGTGCTAAAAATTTTGGCACCAGATAGACCATGAGCAAAATCGTTAATATTTCTAACGGGATACCTATCAGGGATGGTTCTAGCGTTAAGAAAACGGTAATCGCCGCAGGGTCTCCAGGCGTCATTTTTCTTAGGAGCCATGTGCAGGGGAGAAGCCCAAGCACTCTCAGAAGGTTTGGCTGTCCCGGATTGCACCATGTCCTCAAATTTCCGTTTAGCAGCAATAAGTTTTTGAGGTGCTAAACGGCGGGGACGACATGATACGGGAGGTCCTTCGGTAGTCCTAATATAATGCACTGTGTTGTGCTTGACGACTCTGGGAATCCCAGGGGGGCGAGTATTATCGGGGAACTCAGCGAGCACTTGTGCGAAAGTTGAGTTGTTCTGAGCAAGCGCTTTAACGCTTTCCTGGGTGACTTTAGCTGCGATGGTATTGACCGACAACTTGGTATTACCGTCAATAAGGCGCTGATGGCGACAATCAGGTAGAAGATTGTAGTGGCTTAGAAAGTCGGAACCGATTATAGGAGTAGCAACATCAGCCACTATGAAACTCCAAGGACAATCCCGGCGCAATCCTAAATTTAAACGGAGAGAGAGGTTGCCATAAGTTTTAATAGGGCTGCCTTTTGCGGCGCTGAGGTCGTAGTCACTTGTGGTAAGACGACCTTTCAACAAACGTCGAGGAAAGCAACACAAGTCAGATCCAGTGTCTATAAGGTACTGCACCTTGGAAGACTGGTCCGTGACAAATAATCGGCGGCCGGGGTGCTCGCAATCAGTCGCCGATTCTACTGATTGTGATGGGCATTTCCCTGCTGAGAAGATTCCCAATTGCAGGGTCGGACACATTTTATTGCTTTAGGATTAAATTTCTTATGATACCAACAATGTTTGGAACTGGATGGGGTAGAACCACGAAAGTGAGTACTGCTTGATCTAGAACGTTGGCGAGAACGGCTATTATGTTTGCCAGCTGAAAGTGATGCAACTTGCTTGCTTAACTCTTCCACCTTTTGGAATAATAAGTCGACGGCGGAAGATGTAGAGGGGCTCGCACAAGAAAAAACTTCTTGTCTGGGATTAGCATGCTCGAAAACTTTGTCAGCTAACACTGCCAGTCGGTCTAAAGCAAGGTCCGCCTGAGGGGCTAATATAGCTTGTACCTGTTGAGGAAGGCGGCGTAACCAGAGTTGGCGCAGTAAGTTGTCGTTGGACAGGACGGTGCCAGCAAGTGAACGAAGATGTCGGAGGAACTGGGATGGTCTCCTATCGCCGAGCTCCTCTTCACTGATCAGCTGCCGCACTCTCTGCTCCTCTGATAAGGACAGTCGCCTAATCAACTCTTCCTTTAGCCTTAAATAACGCTGACCTGTGGCCGTTGGTTTGGTAATGATGTCTTCTACCTCTCCTGCTAACTTTTGTTCCAAATGAGAAATAACATAAATAAACATTGTGTCGTCTGATGATATACCTGAGATTTTAAATTGAGCTTTAACCTGTGCAAACCAGACTGCAGGTCTGTCGGGCCAGAATGGTGGTAATTTAACGGCTACCTTATATACTGCGGGCTTAGGTTCCTCCTCTTGCTTAAGCATTTGTTGCAGGATAGCATTCTCAGAAACCAAGCGCTCCATTTGGGCTTTGAGTTCTTTCTCAGCCATGATTGAATACCACACAAACAGACAAAAAAAAAAAATCAAAACAAACAGATGGAAATTTTTAGGGTGTGCTGCTCTCCCTGTGAAGCAGGTATGGTAACTCAATGTGCATAACAAAGGTAAGTGTCTTGACCGGAACCCCACCGTGGGACCTAGACGCAGAGATGCTGGCGGGCGCATAACGCTGTAGGATGGATGCTCGCGTAGGAGACAGTACCCCTCCTCCGGGTGCCGAAAGAGTTTGGCGTAGAGAGGTACAGGCCGAACTCCTTCGGAAGTGGCGCGATAGGCTTGCCACGCCCCGTGCAGGCCTCCTAACAGTAGCGGCGATCCAGCCCGTTCTCGCAGAATGGGTCAACAGGAGACACGGGGCTCTTACCTTCCACCTCACGCAGGTCCTCTCGGGGCACGGTTGCTTCGGGAAGTACCTGTGCAGGGTGGTCGGTAAGGAGCCCACGGAGGCGTGTCACGAGTGCGGCTGCGCCATAGACACGGCGCAGCACACGCTGGCAGAGTGCCCACATTGGGCAGAGCCGCGCGCAGCGCTCGTGACGACAGTCGGACCAGACCTGTCTCTGCCCGCTGTGGTGAAAGCCATGGTGAACAGTGACAGGTGCTGGAGAGGAGTTGTCTCATTCTGCGAGGAGGTGATGGCACGCAAGAAGGAGGCGGAGCGGACGAGGGTGGCGGCCGAGCCACCGCAGTCGACCCGCCGCAGGGCGGTCGGGCGCAGACGTCTGGCGCATGACCGACGTCTGCCTCCGTAACCAACATCCGGACGGGCGTCAGACACGGGGGTCTGAAGCCCGGCTAATGATGCTGTGGCGGATTACGCGGCAATGCGTGAAATATTTGTGTGCGGGGACGTAAATAACGTCCCCATGGGATGGGCCTGCGTAGGCGGGTGCCGCTGGCTGGGTCTACAGAGGTAGTATAAGTTCCTGTAACCCAGCCATCCAAGGCGGTAGGAGGCACACCGTGGGGTTTTAGCCGGTAAGAGTCCGGCATAACCATCTGCGTCTCCCCGTGGCGCGGTGGTATCCATGAGGATTTCCCCACGTAAAAAAAAAAAAAACGTCCAACAATAAACGAGACATTTTTTTTTTGGTGATGATATTCATATTAAGAAGTGTTGCAACTTTCGTAGTTTGGCCCACCATATAAAATAATTAAATATTACTGATAAATAGTAGTTTACATTTTAACGTTTGTTACGTAATTAATAGTTTCGTATATATTTGACTATAAGGACGTTCTCTTTAGTTTTTTAATAAGAGTATGCCTATTGTGGAGTAACGGAAATGAATATTTTTGAAGCCTGTTTTTTTGTTATAAGATTTATTAATATAAAAGTACTTATAAAAAATCAATTTGAATTTTCATCAAGCACTTACACACATACATTTCTTATACACTGCTTACTGAGTACTAGGCACTAAAAGGAATTTATTCGTACCTATTTTTTTGTATTTTAACATAATGGAGTTCAGTTAACAATATGGCAATACTATTACATAACAATACAAATAATATTTATTTACAAATTACCTAATGCTAGGGGTTTGCCCGATTAATATTTAAACGCGTTTATACCTACGCGTTTTCAAAACGTACCAATTTGGCAACACTTCACAATGACATTACACTAATAGTCCGTTATATCAGTGGATTTAAATTTTCCACTGTTCCGCTAGCTTTTGCTAGTCAAAAGCCGGGTGTCCACAGTTCATTCGCTCTCAACAGGTGCTTCTGCCCTAAAGCCATGTTCAGGGTCGGCGTCGTAGTTGACCACGCGAAGTTTTCCCAACTTGTCCACATACCCATAATGACCTTTCACATGTCCGTCGTTGTCTCTCTCCTCGAAACGGAACTGCCGATTTTTTCTGTAATGTTGAAATTAATGCGTGACTAATTTTACGAAAATTTATTGTGGATTACCTTGTAGGTACGGTACACATTTATAGTAGGTACTTGTTTTTGAGCTGTTAAATAGGAAGGCCTCTGCTATATAGGTACAGTTAGAAAACAGCATGGGATATATATAAATAAATTATGGACCACTTAAACAGAACAGTAACTATTCAAGCATATATTTGTCTGATAAGGAACTAAAATTAAGATTAACTATTCCTAATATATTCTAATTAAGTACAACGCAGGGTACAATATTGTTATAAAGTTAAAATAGCAAGTTGAACGGAGATTTCCAATTCATTTTTGGGCGCCTGTATGGAAGTATGATATTCTTAAATATAAAGTTTACCCTTTTCCCGTGTCAAAGCCAAATTGGTAGCTGTGAGGGCCCTTCATGCCGTGCATTCGGAACTCCGTCCGCTCCCCGTCTGCGGGTGGCTTGTGACTCTCAGCCTGGTTGACAGGGGCAGGCGGCAGTGCCGGAGCTTGTCTTAGAGGTGCTCGGTATTCATGTCCTGGCAAAAATTATAAGTGTATTGTATCAACATTACCATCAACCTGTAGACAGTTCTAATGTTAGACACGTCTCCTCGAATGTGGAAGAATGAGAACGGTCATCGTATACCCCGTAAGTGTGAATTGTCAATTGTGCGCACCTCGAAAAATAAAATCGAAAAATCACGAGCGTGAAGCTTATCTTACGCATTTTTTCTAACTACACGCAATTGATTGGGAAACTAACAAACTGACCGATTGCCTCGTTGGTCGTGTTTGATTGGTCATGGTTGCAAGCTCGACTGCCGATCGAGAGGTCCTGGGTTCAATCCCAGGTCAGGTACTACTAGATTTTCTAATTCCGAATTTCTAATAGTGGTTCCGAGTCTGGATGTGTGCCCGGTATATGGCAATAGGCGCACCACCTATTCCATAATGGGATGTAAATGTAACTGATGAAACATGGGAATGTACTACACTTCTCTACCTACCTCTTTGGGAATTACAGGAGTAATGTTAAATAGTTACTATACACTGAATATAGCTAGTTAACTGCTTATAGGCCTATTCACATACAGCTACTCAATAGTCGCTGCCGGTATGGGTCACTGAAAATATCGCACGATACATTGCCCGGGATTGTCGCCGCTATTACGAAATGCGAAGTGCCGTCCAGATAGGCGGTATGTTTGTGCTTGCTTTGCGAAAAACCGCACAGTGATTGACAAGACACCCGAAAATTAGAAATATTCAAATACGTCAATGTGGTTTTTTCAGTTGTTTCTGCATTGCGCTATATTTATATTAGGACTTATAATTTTATTATATGAGGGGATGATTACGACAAACAAACATACGTAGTGGTGTTCTGTAATTGGTTGCAGAAGTCTCTTGCTCCAAGGGCGTCGTAATCTCCTGTGATTCGCTTACATCTGGCTGTTCAACCTGCCGTGATTACAATTTACATTTGAATGAAACAAAGTTACTAAAAACTTTATTTTAAATATCTATGCAACATTTTAGATACATTTTTTTAACAAACTTTTCTTGAATTTAATTTTACCGTGATTATTTCAGGTTCCCCTTTCAACTTGTGTTTCTTTTGAGCTTCTTCATATTTGTAAATTTTCTTCTCCTGGGATGGTATTATATATCCATCTTCTGTCATCTGATTTGGCTGAAATTGTACAAGTGGTCTCGCTTTCGGAATTCCTATTGAAGACTCCTCAGTAAATTGTGCTAAAGGAATTGGTACAGGTTTAAATTCACTCCCATATTTTTTTGGATATAACTTTGTTGGATTTTTGTATTTCCTTGTATTATATGGAATTTGGAATATAGGCTTTGCTCTAACACCATTTGGAATAGCTATTATTGGGCCATTCCAAACTGTTAAAGGGTAACCAGCTGCCAGAGGGTTTCTTTGATTCTCAAATGGATAATGCGTCGCTTCGTCAGGTGTGATTGAAATATATTCATTTGGGGAATTTGGTAAAGGTGGTTGAAGATCTCTAGATGGGACAGGTAATCCAATATTTCTATCCAATTCTATAACTTTGCCAGTTCTAAAATTGCTCAATATGGGATCGGATTGATTGACAACCGTTAAAATCGGTATTACTTCAGCGTGTCTCGGTGGTAATAACCCTCTAGGTATAGGGGAAGGAGCAGGTGCAATTGGATACCAATCTGTTTGTTCTCCCGATTCTGTTGGTTTGTAATAATCTGATTGTTTGTCGACCGATGGTGGTAGCAAATACGCGGCGGGTGTCGGGATCTCATCCGACGTGATTTCGGCAGGTTTATCAGGATTATCCGATACGAGGTAACTATCTACGGGCTCTTCGTTTGTTTTATAATAGATTGGTTTCTGAGAAGATTGTTCAGCGATAGCAGCCTTAGTTTCATTCTTACTTTCTTCTGAGTTATGTACTGGTACTTTTATAGCTGATCCAGAAATAATAGCCGCTGCGACCTGCAATCATGAAGTAAATATACTTTATTACTTTAAAACTTAATTGCTTTACGCAACCAAAGTGGCCGAAGCGACTTCGTTTATTACAGAATCGTAAAAAACAACCACGAACTCTGACGGTCTCTAACTTCGCAAGCAAGCAAAAAGTACGCCCAAAACTGAGCTCAATGTTTCTATTACATCAAGTCACGTAATCTGCGATCAAGAAAACTGTGACAGTTGGTCAAAAAAGTGCATTAAATACTTAACAGTGACTAAAATACTTGTTCAGTGACACAAATCATTAGGTTCTTTATCAAATAGGTCGAATAGATTTTTCGGCCTTTAGTCTGGGCTAAATAAAAACAAAAATGATTACAAATTTAGTTATGAACCAAATGCAAATGATGTTTAGCTAGTTTTTGTAGTATTTGATTGCAGTATGATAACAAATATTGGCTTAGACAACATCTGCAGTTCAAACAGTTATAGACCAATGGTTTTAATGTTTAAGATAGTATTTCAATGTATGTAATGTAAAACTCTTTATTAAATTTAAAAAAAACTCATTGTCGTTAGCCGTTGTTTGAACATCATAATTCATAAGAACATAATTGAACATCATAACAACATTCCAGACGGGGGAAAGCAGAGAAGTGTAGATACTGTTATTAAAGTATTCTATTGATATTTATTCTTCCGTAAGAAAAATGTAATTAAAATTTATAAGAAATTCATGATGCTGTCTGGTCAAATGGTTGATTTAAAGTTTTTACTAAACAGTACCTACATTTGTGGTTGTTAAACGATGTCGACCCATTATTCACTTTCTAGGGCTGCCCTAGAAAGCCGCGATACTCGATGGAGATCGCAACGATAGCTCTATCTGAAATGGCACCACGGTTTCATTGCGACGTATCAATGTCGACTTTTCATTGCCTACTTCCAATATTCAAAGAAAATGCAACTTAATATTACGCAGATCGAATTTACAACAGAGAACAATCCAGTCTCGGCACGCTTTATACCAAAGTGAAATTAAATTAGTAGATACAATTGTAACACACAAATAGGTATTGGAAGTGTGTTGCTTATGAGCCAATTTAATACATATCTTCACGCCATGTCCCAGACGGAGTAGGCAGAGAGTACCGAGTGCCAAATATCTCTATCCTTACAAACCTGGCGTGCTTCGTGTATATTCTATATTCATAATATTGAGCCAAATTATTGCTTGTTTAAATGGGTAACCTCGGTATTTACATACAAATATTACCTATGCTTAAGGTGCTGGGGAGAGCCCAGTGTTAAATATCCATTAATGGTGTTTAAAATTGTACAACGGATATTCTTGAAGATAGATATATTTGTCATTTTCTTTCATGCCATGCGGCCTAAATGGTATTTTAATTAAATTTCCAATACCTATGTTAAAAAAAAATCTAATGCATTCTCGGTAACGACAGAAAGCCCTTAGCAGAAAGCGCAAAACCTGACGATTATTTAGAAGGTTCAATCACCCTTTACTATACGCGTATTTATAACGTAACTTCTTATTTATACGGGAAACACGATTTAAAATTTCTTACACAAATTTTTAAACAGTTTCTAG
>DVPF01000058.1:0-12565 GCA_018239045.1 Yanguna cosyra | reverse complement strand
GTTGTGGAGCTGGAGTTACATCACACCAAGCATGTTTATCATTCAGATAATCATTCACTTTGTAGTAGGCTTTCTTAAAAAAAATTAGTTTAATAATGGATTTAAACTTTTTATCTGGGAGATTAATAACGTCTTTTGGTATTTTAATGTAGAAGCGGATACAGTTGCCCATAAAAGAACGAGACACCTTACTTAAGCGGAAGCTAATAAGCTGCCTACACATAACAACTTGGTTTGCAATACATTTTTAACAACACCCAATTAAAATTTTGGTTAATTGACGTTTAGGAGAATTAAAATCTTCTATAAGTCTTGCTACTTAAACAGTAATCCGTACAAATTTGGTGGCGCCATCAAGAAAAGGTACGAAGGACGATCAAGAAGATAAAAAGTCATAGAATCTTCTGTACAAGGTTCGTCTAAACCGAGAAAGTGTGGAATTAAAAGTTGAAGTAATAAACCCTGATAATTAAAAGGCGATGTACACGATTATTTAAAAGTTCATTTAAGCCCTGGAAGACGATAGGAATCTATGTGGAAAGTTCGGCTACATTCAGTCTAAATTACTTTTAGTACTACTTTTAAATACAAATTTTTAAGGGTGACAGTAACTATGGTAATGAGGTTACTATTTATAAAAACGTAATATCACGCCTGTAATCTCCGAAGAGGTAAGCAGAGGAATGTTACGTTTGTCCTTATAAAAATCAACCGTTTATATTATTGCCAAATACGTAACTGTTTTTATCATATGAGAATATTTCAGAATCCTCATAAGACCCTCGTTATATGAATTTAAAAAAATGCCTCAATAATGACATTGTAATAATATGCTCTCTGTCTACCCCGTGAGGGATCTGGCGTGAGGATATGTATGTATATGTGTAAGTATGATATTATATATTTTGAACATGCTGAAAAATTCATCTCAACTAACTTCGTTTTCTGTAATAAATTAAAATATGTATAGTATTTCTATTTTTAGGATACGTGTTCGTATAACAAAGTCTACTCAAAAAGGATAATTGTGAGTGAAGAGGTTATTATAATTCTATTAAGAATATAACGTTACAAGTTGACGTGACTCCTCTCTGTGTGGGAGAGATAATGGAGAACGTTCAAATGTATTTAAGTACTAGTAATGTATTTAAGAACATGTCATTAATTTTAAATATATTTTGTGGTCCATAGTAATAAAATATTTATATTATATTTAGATATATCTATATATATATGTATGTATTTATAATATATGTATGTAAATTTATGTATTATATGTTGATATGTTAGGTATGTGCACATGAAATTTGTCTCATTTTACAAATGTTCTTTCCATTCCTGAGTCTGCTGGAAGAGATTTCTTTTAGGAATAAGCAAAACCTTGTACAAAGCTTAGAAAACTTTGGACGGATGGATGGAATCAGATATATACATAGATATGTCGACTAGTTATAAGTATAAAGTGTACAAAATAAATAAAAAAAAAAAACTAATGCTAAAGTAACTCTTCCTTTATCTATACTGCTTAGGTCAAAAGCATTTATGTGAAATTTAGTACTGAAGATTGCTTGAACAACGAGAAAGGATACTGGCTGCTTATAATACAGTTTGAAAACCTTAGTATGTGTACTTTTTACTTATCTTGTAATTACTTTAATTTTTCTATTATTCCTACATTTTAACTTTGTTTATTACCTAACTCCTTGTACAGTCTATATTGTAAATAGCTGCGTAAGTGATAACCTAAATAATTTTATATAACTTGTGTGAAAGATTGTACAGGAATAATCTAGATATTGGTGCGTATTACTATTGGATTTTTCTAACTACAAATTCTAGTTAATATTTATAGTATTGGCTCGGAGCTTGGATTTATGCCAGGCGTATGGAAATAGGCTCATATAGCTCAATAGGCTCTGTCCATATTCCATAGTGGGACGTAAACGTAACTTGTGAAAGGTGGGAGTGTCGTACACTCCCCTGCCTACCTCTTCGGTGATTAAAAGTGTAATGGTACGATTATTGGCCTGCAAATTGTTATAGTCACAACTAATATTATTACCCATTTGCCCTGTGTATAGTGAACAAACACTTCAATACAAAACAGATAACTAAAATGTACATTGAGATTTCTATTTGGCTGAGAATCGAACCGGCGAAGCTACCGTGATAGAGTGCCAAGGTAACTATGCTACAAGATTCTCATACTTTGCTTTAAGTAGGGTTTAAAGTTTTTCCTACGAGAAATGTAAACTTTAATGACTTCGAACAAGTTTATGTATAACTTAGTGGTCTTACCTCGCTGCGAAAAATACTTTTAGTTAAGTAATATAAGCTTGGAGCGCTCATAACTTTGACACGGTTGCAACTTCACTTATCCCAACTAAGCTCAGTTTTAACACGAGGGAAGAATAATGTATATAGAATATAAAATAACGATTATTACGATTAATTGCCTGCCTCGTTGGTTGTGTTGGTTGCAAGTGCGATTGTCGATCGAGAGGTCCTGGGTTCAAGTCCCTGGTCGGGTGCTATTAGATGTTTCTAGTATAGATTTTCTAATAGTGTCTCGATTTGTGCCTGGTACTGGCAATAGGCTGACCACCTGTTCTGTAATGGGACCTAAACGTAAATGGTGAAACGTGGGAATGTACCACACTCCTCTGTTCTTCGGCGTGATGTTACGTTTTTTTTACAAACAATGCATGCAATGATAAAATAAAACAGAGGAAGACAGGTTGACTGGCAGAGAATTCTTTTAGTATTAAGTCAACCTTTCTGTTCCTATACTTTTTTGTAAGGTATAAATAAAGATTAAATAAATAAAGACGGAAAGAATCAGATTTGAGAGAAAAGAAAATAAAGTCATATGGAACAGTAAATATACGCATATAAGTTACAACCGGGCCAGTTAATTTGTTAAAATAAAAAATTACTCTGAAGGCCTCCATTACGATAACTCCATAGTTACCTTAGTGCAAGCCTTCAGAACAACAGTTAACAACAATAAACAAAAAACTAAATATTTCGCACTTAACGGCATAATATTTCAAATTCACCGGTTCTTCTACTTTGTTGAGTCGTTAGCCGATCGTGAGTGTTCTACCATCGTGGTGAAAGGTTAGTCACAATGTCCAGGGTGCGCCGGGCAGTGTATGTTCGTATTTAAGAAGACATAGTCGCCGCTCGAGGAGGCTCCTTTCATGCACCCGTTTTGATGCCCCCAAATTACAATCTGCACCCGTTCGAGGTTAGGTGCTTTTAATTCACTTAAAGCGCTTTCTGAAACAGTAGTTTGCAGTCAACAAGAAAAATAAAAAAGATAAAAATTAGTACGAGATAAAATGCACCTTACAAACATTTTCGGGACCACGAACAGTATACAAACGACAGACAAATACAGACAAACACACATCCGTAAAAATACTGATGAACCATCATAATTTCATAAAATTTTCAAGCCAGTTAACAGAGCTATAACATGAAAATAGAATGATTCGTATGATGTATTTTTTATCTGTCTCCATAAAACGACTTGCGCTCAACCTTTACTTAATATAGCAAGAAATTTTGCTCTTTGGTTGTTATCGCTTGGGGCACAAGCCTACAATTTATGCTATAATAACTTGTGGATAGTCATGACTATCTAAATAAAAGTAGTCATATTGCTATCTAAATAAAACTAGTTTCATGTACTGTTTTAATATATTATGTACCTATAACTGGAACATACTGACAAAACGTCCATGCTGCGTACCCATTGTTGCAGGTGTAAATATCTATTTACAGCGCCGTTCCCATAAAATTACGTTCGACCTTGTTATTCTTATGCTGAAACAGACCGATAAAAGGAGACGACGATATTTTTAGTAGAGGTGCTATAACAGCAGATCTATACAGTAGATCCACTCATAAAACATTTGGGGCGAGTTTTAAACCAACAATAAAATTACTTTTACAGCTATTAATGTGGTCGTTATTCCTGCTTTCGCGCAACGAAATTACTTTCTGCCAATGTCAGTGAATAAATTGAACATTACTGTTTGATGGTATTAAATGGTGTTGACAAAATGTTCATACCGTTTTATCAATTACGTCTAAGTATCAGTAGAACGGTCCAAAATCAAATGCGTTTATTATGCACAAACCTACGAAAATCTTTCGGTACATATAGTCACTTGTTCATTAATTGGTGCACTTCAAGGTTCCAGGTCGAAGCGAAACTTCAACTGTAAAGACCCTACAAGAAACGCAAAGGTGTTGTTATTTTTTATTTATCCGGGACAAGAGAGAATCCTCCGACTGGAAAGAGACTCCAACTCGACGATAAACTTTGAAGGGCTTGCCTTCTTTATGTTTAACCTTAAAAACAGATACGTCCTTTTTGTATGAACGATTGCAAATAACTTTAAAGGTCGACAAGAACCAGTAGGTCTAGGTGATTTCAATCTTAATCAGGCCTTGCTTCTACAGTACGCGCCAATTTTTCATTCCTTTATCATCAGTTGGCTAAACCCTGGATGGCAGACTTCATAGGCCTTATTGATGCTTTTAACGGAAGTAACGTTCAATTTTAAAAACCCACATGCTTTTTGTAAAGTAAGTGCCGAGCTCCAGAATTAATACCCAGCACAAATGGAGTGGGTGGCTGAATTCTAAGCCAATGAGGTATTATTTGCTAAATTATAAAGTATGGGTTAAATCCAATTTTCTGAACAGCAACATTTAAAAGTAATTGGAATGTGCCTACCATCGTATAAAAAAGCGGGCTAGTATAATTAATTAGTCTAGAATATTGCGTCAATAATTAATCAGCTCCTTTCGTATGGGTACGCACAAAACGTATCACTACGCAGCGAAACACGGCGTACTTAATTCTTTAACCGTGTTGACATTTAGGGTATTCATTGTTTAAATTTCTTTTTTAAGCTCAACTCATATTAACAATTGCGTTTCAACATGATTTTTAAGTGTTAATTCTGTACCTACGATTAATTTAGATACAAGCCTTGTCCAAGTTATATTTACATACATACATATCCTAACGCCAAGTCCCTTACGGGGTAGGCAGAGAGCACGGAGTGCCAAATATCTCTATCCTTACAGACATTTGTATGTTACTTACTTACTTCCACATTTGTATGTTATATTTGTATACATTATAAGCGATTTGGCTTCTCTATTATCTGGTGTGATTTAACAATATTCAATTCATAAATAATTTAAAAACGTTTTTCCAAAGAAAAATAATATACCTGTACAATGTTATATGTATATATAGGTATGTCTATAAGCTAATTTTATTTCAAACTCCACAATAGAGTAACCAGACAATTCAAATGATTGGAATGCCCAAAATATAAGCTGTAACTTAGTGTTCTTATAATCCGAATGTTATAGTTTCGTCGTCTGTTCGAAATTAGTTTTGATTCCACATCAACTTTTCTTTTATTTATTTATTTAGTAATAGGCTCGCGATTGACTGCTATCACACCTGATGGAAAGCGAAATGCAGCGTAGGTATTTTAAATCAGAATATATACTGACTTATAGTGATCATGACAATATTGCCATCAGCACTACATAGAGAATTAGATTGTCGAAGCTTTTAATTAGAAACGAATGAATCGAACATGTTTATTGTATTTGATAAATAATAATCGACAAGGATGCGAATACGTACGATTTGTGAAATGAATGTGTATTTAATAGAATGGAATGGCTCAAATCGAATATCGTACACAGGAATTGTTTACGGAAAACCAATTTGTGTCGGCGCCTGGTTGGGTATGAAACGAATTTTCTGCCCAACCAGGCAAGTACACACCCAACATCATTAATAATCCTTTTAATAGTCATTAATTAATTAATTTAATAACCTATAAAGGCATAGTTGTGGCGCAAAACCAATTAAGTTTCGGATATTCATTAATGGCAATATCATTCTGCATAAAGGCGAAGGGTTTAAATTGAATTATATTTATTGGTAAATTCGTCGTTAAATTAATGACGAAAATTACTCCCACGGTCCTTTCAATTTACATTGATTTCCGCTAACCCAAAAGCTCAAAGGGATTTTTGCTTGCAATTAACGAAATTTCTATCAAAGCAATCCTTTACTTTGTAACACGATTAGTGACCACTTCATATTTATAATTAGCCACAATGCCATAACGTTTAATTTAAAAGTAACACGAGCAGTAAACGAATGTATAGGTATTTACTGCAACGACTTTGTAATGTATATAAAATGTAACATCACGCCTATAATCCCCGGAGAGGTAGGCAGAGGAGCGTAGTACTACACTCCCGCGTTTCATCAGTTACTTTTAGGTCCCATTATGGAGTAGGTGGTGAGCCTATTGCCATATATCGGGCACAAATCCAGATTCCGAGCCACTACTAGAAAATCTAAATTAGACAAATCTAATAGTATCCGAAACGGGAATCAAAGTCAGGACCTCATGATCGGCAGTTGGGCTTACAACCAACACGACCAACGAGGCAGTAAATATACATAAAGATGCTCATAAGAGATTTCTTGAAAAATATTTTGATTTCTTCTTTTAACTATGACAATAAAGTATTTCAATAATAACCAAGATAATTAAATATATTCAAACTTAAATAATCATTATTATCTTTATATTGTTCCACCAGGTCCATTTACGGGTTAGGCAGAGAGCAGCGAGAGGTGAACATCCAATAATCATAATTATCAATTTATCGTTCTACTATTGAACGCGCATTTCGTCTCGCAATCTTTTAAGGCCAAAGCAATATATGGGTTTGCATGCTTTACACTCGTTAGAGAACTGTAAGTTGCAAAAAATCCCTCAAATTTATTCCCTTCACCCTTATAACAAGTCCCTTTATGTTTATGCCAGTACTCGTAGGTTATAACTGCCTCATTGGGTGTGTTAGTTGCAAGCGCGACAACCGACCGTGAAGTCCTGGGTTAAAATCCCGGCTTGGGTACTGTTAGATTTTGCTAATTTCGATTTTCTAGTTTAGCTCGGAGACTGGATTTGTGCCAGGTAAATGGCAATAGGCTCACGACCTACTCCATAATGGGACGTAAACGTAACTGGTGAAACGTGGAACGTACTACACTCCTCTGACACCTCTTTGGCGATTACAAGCGTGATATTACGTTTTTACGTTATAACAAGTGACGTATTAATAAACTGTTGACAAAATTTTTAATCCAAATGAAAGTAACATGTAAATAACTAGTCCAACCGCGAAAGAATAATTAACATACGGTAAAATATATTCTTGTTCAAATCGCCAGAGATTTGACTCATTTTAACGTGTATTAGATAAGTCTTGACCTATAATCGTTTATACACATGTGTCTTATGCAGAACGGGAGCATGGCGTGACCAAAGGCAGGCATTAATTCTTTTCTCTTACACCCCAGAGTTCCCCTCCATGCGTTGAACGGGCACCGAGGGATTGAAAATCCCTTATAATCCCACTTCCTATGTGTCCCACGATGACTTCAACCCCGAAACAAAAGACAATCATTCTGAAATTTTCTTGTTTTCTTACTCTGGCATTTTAATAGCGCGTGCGACATTTCGTCCCTATAACATGTGTGTGACCCTAAAATGGCGGGGGCTTATCGATACAGGCCTCTCTTTGTCAACAAATGGGATAATGGAACTGGGGGATGAAAGACACGTTATTTATATTGTCGTGTGTGTTTTGTGTGTAGGTCGTTCGTCGATAGGAGCAAGTTATTCGCCTTCTGTATCACATGACCTCGATCATTCGGTCCTAGTTTGAATCGTCCCACGCTGGCACGTCACTAACCCTTCGTGAGGATTACGGAGGCAATATGTGATGGCTTTTTGTAAATCAAACCTTACTATATGGCAGACATTAATCATATAGCTTATTCTTGGCCAGTCAGAAATCAGAATTGATTGAACAAATGAATAGAAACAGAAGTTATATATTCTTATGTTTTTGATAATGTAATGTATGTTAATATTTGCTACCATATGCATCACGGTACGGTTTTATATGCATGTATATACATAGTAACGAATATAGGAAACATGTTTAGCAACTTTCTAAATGTATACAAGTTTTGGAATATGTAGTTTTAAATTTTAATATGGAAATCGTACGAATTTCCGGTTGTCCCAGTTTAATTGAGCTTGTGGCGTTTAAAGTACTAGTAATATCTTCGCTATTTACTATGTACGTGCTGTCGGAATTGCCAACAGAAGTTTTAAATAAGATTATCCGTACTTTATTTATTTATTTATCCTTTACTGTTTACCTAAAATTAGGTTACAAAGGGCGCACTTAATGCCTGATGGCATTCTCTACCAGACAACCCAGGGTGATGGTGAGAGTATGCGGTAGGCACAACAAAGACATCTGCAATTTATTTATTATATATGAATATATATAGTAATATGCATATATACATCTACTATATTTAGAGTTATTATTAAGCGTTATTAAGCGATGTCCGGCTTAACTCACATATTTTGTTTCGGGATAACTGGACTAGTTCGGACCAATTCGAGGACTTTCTTCATGGGTTTCTGCCGTTCGCAGCAGGATCCAAATCCAATTGAAATTATCTATGTAACCAGCTCTATCAAAGTTTATTGTCACAATGTTCTGTACAGTTTCATCGTTGATCGCGAAGGCGGTAAGGAAAATGCAAATAAATCATGTCCGACGGATTCCCTTAGTCGATAATTTAATGTAGGTGCCGCTCGTGTTATGTAAATGAACTCTGTTTTATTAAGGTCTCGTAAATCTCAGTATGCGATGTTGATCAAGCAGTTTTTGGTTGCACACTGGGATGTACTACTAAAAGTATATGCTTAGTAAATTATATAGTCATACCGTGATTTTGTAAGTGTAGTTAACTATCAAAGACTCTACCTATAGTAACTAAATGTTTCGAATCTAAAGTCTGATCGAGTAATGAGATGATTGCGCCTGAAAAACAAACGGTAATTAAGATAACTCAGTACAGAATGGATTACATGCTTAGCCTACATATTGGAAAAGCAGGTCGCCCATGTCATACATATTTACAGATCTATTCGTATCCATAGCGTATACATCTATAAATATGTGTGTAACTTTTTATAGGAACGTTACGAATCTGTCCAATATAAATATCGGTAGTTATAATTTTATTATCTAATAAAAATATGGTCTGCTGATATAGATAGGTATATTTGTCGCATGATGCTCTCTACCCACCCGGTAAAGGACCTGGCGTGATTACATAATACATTCAAAAATATTGGCATATTCAACATTTTGTGGAAGCCCTATCGTCTGCACAAGACAGCACCGTAGTCGTAACAATATGAGATTGAACAAAAGGCGTTTCAAAACTAGCTGTAGTTTTTAGACTGAGCGTATATCATTGAACTGGTACTTAAGTAACGTTCATTAAACTTATTCATGCCCATTAACCGCAATATTTAATTAAAATCGTCTCTATGTACTTGTAATATAAGTACTAAATTGTCAAATGACGACGTAAATGATGACTAAGAAGCACAATAGATTTGTAGATATAGGGATATTAGGCACTCATTGTTCCCTGCCTACCCAGTGACGTACGTCCGTACGTACGTAAAATAGTTTTAATGTTATTCGATTAATCAGGTTCATATTCCCTTTACGATAAAATACAACATCAGTTCGTTATAGGTATGTAACAATAATCTCCGTGGCATATGTGTAATAGATCGCTGCAATTAAATTTGAACTGTTTTCAGTTCTTCAATACAATAACAATGAGTTTTGCAGCGAAAAAAAGGGTTAAAAACAATTTACTAATCGAAAGCAAATATTAACAATAATTGTCAAGAAGAACCCTTATACGAGTATATCCTTGTTGCATACAAATTTCCTCCTATAATGAGAATGTTTAAGGCCGCAGTTTTCTAAGGTGGCCTAATGAAAGTTGTAAGAATCCATACGCCTTCATTATCATCCTCATCAACTTTATCATCATCATCATCATCTTCATCATCATGTTCATAATATTTTTTATTGTTACCTCCATCGTCATTTTCATCATCAGTTTTATCATTTCTTTCATCATCTCATTCACCTCATCACCACCACCATCATCATTATCATCAACTCTTTTATCGTTCCAGTGTTGGACATTTGTCTCATCAATAGGTCTTATCTCAGAATGAGTTCCTTAAGGCCATACCTGCAAGACTATGTATGGTCTTCCTCTCTGACCAAATGCGGATAGATAGACACAAAAGACGTAACATAAAAAAAGAATCAGTTAATTTACGTACATCTATATGCATTTTATCGCATAAACTGTGTTGCTATCCAAAGAATGTTTAGAACGCTCTCACAAGTCCCACTTAATGGTTATTAGCTCCTGCGAGCGGCTCCGCTAAGTCGGATAGCGTTTAATTAATTATTGTTATTTTCTTTATTTACATAACCTTTTAGATTAAACGCTCTTGCTTAAATATACATAGCATCATGAGTTTTGGGTCGTATTACTGTTTAGGAACAGTGTTTAGTGATTATGTACAATTTGTTAATGTATTTCTAAGCGTATTGTGTTAGAAAATGAATTAATATGTCAATATTATTATTGTATGGTCACGTTAGGTCCCTTACGAAGCTGGCTGAAGACATTAGTTGTCGAATATCTCTATCCTTATAGAATTGATGTGCTTCTAAATTCATTGGTGAAACGTGGGAGTGCACTACACCCCTCTGCCTACCTTTTCGGGGACTGCAGGCGTGATGTTATGTTACGTTTCTTCTACACTCATCACTATCTTTATACAACCACTCCGGTTTTGGAGACTTCCGACTCATTTATCAGGGAGTATGTGATCTGTATAGTCAATTCGCCTTCTCTTTATGACAGTCATGGATAAGTAAAGTGATATAATTTATGGCGCGTTTTGTAACTGTTACTATTATTAATTTTAGTGATCTTTTCACAGACATAGTAAGTGTGATGTTAAAATGGAACAGCTGCTATTTCTTTGGAAAAATAATTGCTTTGCTTTATCCGTGTCGGGGCGGGTTAAGAATACATTCCCTGAACCCGTTCCGGGACATAGGGTGTCGTAAGAGGCAACCAATTCGGCGCTGATAGATCGCAGTATGGCATGGTCTACCTAGGCACAGCTAAGTGCCCTAGCCACTTGTGGGCGACAGAGTAGCCGATGCGAGAAGCTGTGCTCGGTATTATCCAACCCGCATGCCCAGCTTGCGGATTATGGGGAAAACTCCTCAGATGAGGCCTATGTCCAGTAGTGGACTGCAATAGGTTAATAACGAAGATGAGTGCTTTGCTTTGGGTGATGATCGCCAAGCACATAGACAAGAGCAAACGGTAGGATTAACGTGGCTATCAATAGATATTTATCGAGAAATTTCAATGGCGACGTCTATCTTAGGGCAGTTGAAAATATCAGGGTTGCAAACTAATTTGCATATCGTCTATTCGCGTTGTATATGCAGGATATAATAAATTATTGCTCCCCGAGTTGCTATAACAGATCTAGTGAGGCATTTACTCCGTTCACTTGGCAATAAGTCCACCCTTTGTAGCCAACAATAAAGAAGAATTGGATAAATAAATGTAGCAGGTAGTAGAACACGTAAGTTTGTGGTTCACCCTGGGAAATATCACACCTGCAACTACTTCCACCGGTAAACTATTGTTTCTATAACAAAGTATGTTTTAGTCTGAAAGATGTAGTTTTCCATTCTTGTGTATACTAGATGCGGGTAGCTAAGTCTTCAAGAGTAACAGCATGTCTATGCTTAGCGTTAGTGTCAGCTGCAGACGATTGTGTTCGATAATTTGTTCGTATGGTACTCTCTAATTGCTTCGTTGGTACAGTGGTTGCAAAGCGCGACTGCTGAACGTATGGTCCTGGGTTCAAATCAGGGGTCGAGACTATTGAATTTTTCTAACTTAAATTTTCTAGTCGTGGCTCAGAGTGCAGATTTGTGCCCGGTATATCTTAAAGGATTACTGACTATTCCATAGTGGGATGTAAACGTAACTGTTGAAACATGGGAGTGTACTACACTCCTCTGCCTTTCTCTTCGGGGATTACAGGCGCGAAGTTACATTTTATTATTATATACATATATTATTTAGTTAATCAGTTGTCTGGTTACCATAATCCAGTTACTACTCAGTCTGGGGTAAGATCGGTGCTCGTGAGTAGATGCCCCATGATATGTATTCATAAACATAACATTTCAAATGACGAGTATTAAATGTTGTTATCAATTTACAGTCGTTATAAAATAACTGTAGGAAACTAATATGACGTCAATTTAGTACGCCCATTCTATGTGCGCCTAGTATCTGTTGTTCAGTGGGCAGATAGAGTCATTCACACTTTTTATAATTATCATTTATCACATAATGCCACCACGTCCCTTATAGATTAGGCAAAAAACATATGATTTTTTTTTAATGAATTTTATATCTTCCAGTGATAAACTATTATTTACTGTCGGTGTAGAGAATCAAATATTATGAAGTTATTGGCGCAGTCCCCTCACA
>DVPF01000057.1:0-12571 GCA_018239045.1 Yanguna cosyra | reverse complement strand
CGACCCGGGAATCGAACCCGGGACCTCCCGATCGGCAGTCGCACTTGCAACCAACAAGACCAACGAGGCAGTCAGTCATTTAGCTAATGATGTTGACGTAAATATATCGACAAGTCGGTTAGATTGGACCGCAGCCGTTCTACGAGTATCGATAGTTAATTAGTATGGCTCGCTAGTGTCCGGAAGTAGGAAGAACACTTCAATGCTGCGATGCGAATCTGCACAGTGGGTAACCCCGAGAGAGCACGCCGAGAGCCGATAGCTCATTAACATTCCAGCGTTACCGTTTATTGTCGTAGCTGCAATCGCACGATACCTTTTCGTACACGCTTGGAGCCATCTGTATCTGAGCGCAGACAGGAGTCGCCGAAACCACGTGAGTATGAAGAGCGAGATGATTGTCACAATAGAGGTATTTGGGACTCGGTGCTGTCTGTCTACCCTAAAGAGACCTGGCGTGATGTATAATAATACATAAAAGCTGGGCAGCTAGTAAATTGTAGTTTAATAAATCGAAGCAGTACCATTGTGTGCTAGACTTTCTTGATTGCTTTCATATGTGTAGTAGTGTACTGTGTTTATATGGAAACACAGCAGTTACCTTTATACCTTATGGTATAAGGTATAAAGGTAAAAAGGTTACTTAAGGTAAAAATGTACTTTTGAGAACTACAAGATGAATTTATCCAACTATATCGTTGTCAGGAATAGCTTAGGGATCTTATGAGAAACTGCAAACATGTTTTCCATTGTTTTCCAACATGTCCGTATGGAATATCTCAAGAGCGAGTTAATCGATTTGAATTATCTTCAGCCCTTATCACTATAGAAATAATCCTTATAGTAATAGTAAACATAAAATAGCATCACGTCGGTATATGCCGGTATATACTACCCGAAGAGGTAGGCAGAGGTAGCACTCCGACGTTTCACCAGTAATGTTCTATATCTATCCTATGGAATAATGTGAGCCTATTGATATATCTATACCGGGCATAATAATAATTGTAATAATAGATAACTACAAGGAAAAGTGTAAATGTGTATACGATTGATGAGTATTTTGGTCTATAATGTTTTTTAGGTTATATTAATTGTTAAATCATAAAGCTAGACGCATAAAATAGCTCAATATTTTGACATTTTTCGAACATGAGCCCTGTATGTAATAAATATTACTAATATCCCTATGCAAGCCATGTTCTGTGAATAAAGATTATTATAATTATTATCTGCGTTTGCCAACTGCCTCGTTGGTCGTGTTGGTTGCAAGCGCGACTGCCGATCGACAGGTCCCGGGTTTGATTCCCGGGTCGGGTATTATTAGATTTTCTAATTTAGATTTTCTAGTAGTTCGGAGTCTGGTTTTGTGCCCGATAAATGGCAATAAGCTCACCACCTAGTCCATAATGAATCCTAAACGTAACAGGTGAAACGTGGGAGTGTAGTACTACGCTCCTCTGCCTACCTCTTCAGGGATTACAGGCGTGGTGTTACGTTGTAATTATTATCAATGCATGCGTTTCAAACGCAGCTTTCTACCATGCATGCACAAACTGGAATGAGCTTCATTCGAGGTGCTTAAGGTACCCTATGACATAGGGTTCTTCAAATGTTGCGTCAAAGGTGTCTTCAAGACAGGCAACATATTGGTAAACCTTCTAATATTGTACATGTCCAAAAGCTACCGCGACCACTTACTATCAGGTGGACCGTTTATCTGTTATCCATGCCTAGCAAAATAAAAAAATCACTTAATAAACTTTTTGTCCACCATTCTCATGAATGACAACGGTAACGAAATCTCTCAACGGAGATAAACACCACAGCACACTTGATAAGGAAATCATTTAAAGTTACACAATGTAACATAACAAAACTGCGTACCTACGTCCAATTTGTGCCGCAATTTTACACTTTGTATACAGAATCATTGGATTGTGTCACTTTATAGAAAAAGCATACAAAAAATTGCAAGGCAATTGAATTCAACTGACAAATGGATTCGGTTCAATCAGATAATAAATTTAACTTGTTTGCGGGTTGTAATTTAATCTATCGAATTTAAATTTAGTGGTAAATTCCTCATAATTGTGAAATTTCCGCAAGATGATGCAGTAACCGTTTCATCGATTATTCTGTGACGGTATCTTCCAACAATTAAGTTACATAAAGCTTAGTGACTTTATTTAAATAACTAGTAAGTAACTCAAGCATAACATAACATCACGCCTCTATTTCCCTGAAGGGGTAAGCCGAGGCTCCCACGTTTAATCAATACGTCTTATGGAATATGACCCTATTATCATACAACGGACACAAAACTAAACTTAAAATAATGAATATGCTCCCTCATATATCAAAGGCCCAGTTATGTACTCAATTTAACTTAAATAATGTCTCAAGCCCGATAAACAATAACGAAAATTAAAAATTAAATCTTATTTAACGCTATATTAACTCAATGTTGTCTTGGTAAATAACGTCGACTATTCTCTACGGTCAGTGTGATTGGAGGTTGATTATATTTAATTTCACAAACAATAATTCGGTACAGGTACATTTTCGGTGTTCAATTTTTATTGCAATAGTTGTTTAAATGGTAAGAGTTGGACAGTAAAAAAGTTTCGCTAAATGAAGTTAGGTAAGATCTGAATCCAATGTCGGTGAAACCGCCGTCACCTCCGCAGTTACGCTTCGGTGAGCGGAACATTACTACGACACTTCGATCACCTCAGCTATTTGATCTGCGCTTTCGGTTTTCAATATTTGAAATTGGAACCCACTTATTCAAAATATATGCGGCTAGGCTCATTGAACACATTAACTATTACGGCTTGCAATATTTGAAATTCGAACTCTCGCTAGGGTTACTATGACATCAGTATCTTATTTAAAATATTTGCAGGAAGCACGTTTGGCCACATTAACTGTTAGATCTGCGCTTTCGGTTTTCGATATTTGAATAATTAGCCCTCTTTTACTGTTTAAATAAACATTTAGTATTATTATTACCAATTATGTGGTAGATTTACCGATATTACCAAAAGAGTATGACTGTTTTATTTTACACAAAATTGAAGGTATAAAAATTATTGATCTAAAAGATTTTTCCTTTCCATGATTGAGTCAAGTATTATTCTTAATATAAGTATCTTTAAATGGATAGTTTTAAAAAAAAATTGTTACGATGATTGTATGTAGTTAATTGGGTGGACGACGATCAATTTACTTGATGTTTTTTTACGCTTTAATTTTTTATTTACTAGACATAACAATGGTATGAAGCAATTTACAATAAAAAATCTATTAAGCTACCCGTTAAGGCTATTATTTATAAAGTTTATTTAATAATTAAATAAAGTTGTTGTACATAGACCAGTTAGAAACTTGTTAATAATTGCTGATAACTTAGGAAAACATTTATTTAATTTTCCCTTATGAGAACAATGGAATATCCTTACTTGCGTTATTACGTTAACAATTGTTTGTATAAGACTTTCCGTTTAATTTTATTTCCATGTAAACTGATTTATATGTCCATATGTAATATGCTCCACATAAAGCTAGAGGAAAAGAGAGGATCACCCCGTATTCATGCAGGGACGTATAATATAACCATTGAATCGTTTGACTGTACGATGTTCCTTTGCCTATCTGCGTAATATGATGCAAAAAATATATTTCAAAGGCTAGTTTGCTGGCAGGTCGCGGTGTGGCGCGGTCTGTCTAGTTACGGCGATTTGCTATGGCCGCTGAAAAGCTTAATCAGTGATAGAAGTCGTGCTCTCGATTACCGGCATAAGCCTGATTATATTAATAATAATAATGTCTTGGGACATCTCCATACACGGCCGCCTGATCCCAAAGTAAGCATCAAGAGAGCTTGTTTATGGTAATCAGGCGGCTGATAAACTACACATATACATATGAATACATACTTATATAGTTTTTTTTTACACCCAGGCACAGAACAAATACTTGTGTTAATTACACCAATATTTATTCTGGGTGGGAATCGAACCTCGAATCCACGTCCCGCATCGCAAAAGTCAGGTTCACTAGTCATTGCGCCAACAGGCCAGTCGAACACTAATATAACATACATATCTATAAAACATTGGAGAATGTATAACTTGATAAGTATGTTAAGCGATGCGAAGTTCACGGGGTCAGCTAGTGGTATGATAAAAATGTTATGTCCTTCAATACAAATAAATATTACGTCATATCGTTTAGTTTTAAATATGTTTGGTCACATCGGTGCATCGACTATTTTTAATTCGTTTGTTTTTTGCACATTTGAATATTGTGCTCTAGACTGGTCTCGATATTACAAAATACTTTTTAATAAAATATAAACGATTCAAAAAATGATCTTTAACATCATGTGATTAGGTTTGTATTCCGACAAGCTACAGAATTTCAACAACATATCTGGATTTACGTCGTAGATATCAATAATCCATTTACCTGTTTAAATTTCTGCATGGCTCAATAAACTCGCCAGTTCTTGTTTCTTTTAAACGTCAAATCCAGTTTCAGTGGCCTTTTCGCGAACATTTTGTTTTGAAAGTTCATAAAACAATACTTCTTTGTATAGTCCTATTGGCAGAATGATTCGACTATACGACAATGTTGTCATTAAAAACAATGATAGCTTAGATATCTATAATAATGGAAGACATAAATTCAAGAAAGAACTCGTTGTTATTCTTAGTAAGGCTGATCAGTCAATATAATAATTGATTAGTTGTAAGTAAAATACATCAATAATCTTTTCAGTATTGGATATATACATACAGTGTACATTTGATGAACTATTGCTTCTACCATTCTACCTTGAACTGCACACAGACATTAGGAATATAATCTAAATCTTAAAATTGCTGTATAACAGGTACTAATCCTTAATGTATTGTATTTTGTTTTGTCTGCCATAGTAAATAAATAAACCATCCCACTGTTGGACACATTTCTCTTCTTAGAGGGAGAAGCTTAGAGGTATAGTTTGCTGTGTTAGCAAAGTGCAGTACATTATAGAAAACTTATAAAACACAACTTTACCAAATACTTCACAGATCAACGGCAATCTAGCGCTTTCTAGATCAGTTGCAGTGGTCTTCTATGGGCAGCACTGGCCCCCGATGACCACTGCCTGCTTGTTTTAAATAATAAAAAATACATAGTCTGTAGTATAACGGTAGAGATTTTTGAAATAATACTACTTCTTTTGGTGATTTTGGGAAAACATATCAGTGTATTTTATGTCTGGGATGACTTTGTGAGTGCCGATGTAACACATAATTTATTATTTGTTGTTTTTTATTTCAGGAAATAGATGGTAAAGCATTGCTGTTGCTGAATTCTGATATGATGATGAAATATATGGGGCTGAAACTAGGTCCAGCCTTGAAAATTTGTAATCTGGTGACAAAGTTAAAAAATCGTAGGAATTAGAGCATGTGAACTTTAAATAATGTATTGTAGCTTGCTCCTGGAGTCTTGAAACTATAAGTTTCGTTTTGTAGAGTATTGCAGATGGATATTGTAACTTTCGCATTTCGGAAATAGATTTATTGATTGGTAATTGTAGAAATTTAATGAATAATAATGCTATTTATTTTAAAAACAGCACTTCAGCATGTTGAGTACCATATCGGATTCTGTACGTCTTTGCCATATTATATTTTGTTGTACCAATTGGTTTCTTGATTGTTTTGTATAAAGCTTATCTATATGTAAATATCTGTGTACAGACTTAAATGTCCGATTTCCATTTTATTTAACATCCACGTAGTCTCGATGTACTAAACTAAACGCTGTATTGATGTTTATTAGGTATGATCTTAGCTAAATTATTGTGAAGCTAGTACATCTAAAAAATCGCTTTAAGTTAACACGTCAACATTCGAGTCATGTATATATATATGTTGAATGAGTGAAGATGCATTTAATGTAGTTAGTACTCATGTTGAATCCTATGACGAAATTAAAAAAAAACTATATATTTTCGGCTTAACAATATTACTTACTGAATTGTATATAAATAATCATTGACTAGTCGTACGTCAAACTATTGTGTAGGAAAAAACGGGGAAGTGAGGTTCGAGCGCGAAATTGGTTCGAAATTCAAATTTGAATTTGACTTTCAAATTTAAGCGCAGTCGTGAACAAAGCCCGCAGCGGCGGCGACTGTACGATGTATTTAAAGGAAGACATTACATCCCGTGTACTGAAATTCTATCGTAGTTTAGGGTCTTAGTGCCTTTCAACATTTAGGAGTACTTAATACCTTCATTCTGATCACGCAAATTATGAACGCTTGTGTATATTTCAAAGTCTATGAACATTGCTGCAAATTCGTCACTGAGAAGTCCAGCCGTTTTCCTGATCAACAAGTAACGATCTTGTTAAGGAATGGTGTCGTTTCCAGCAGTGACCCGTCACCGACTATTACAGGAGCGTTGTTAGAATTACAATTGAGCAAATCTTGACTTATAATTGTATGTAACATATAACCTAATGTCTACCTCGGTTTTAATAACGTGGAGAAGAATTCTATTAATTTTGAGCACTTGGTTGGGATTTGCATAATACTAGTGCAGCAGGTTTTTAACAAATCTAGTATTCATTCTCATTACATAATATTTCAAAGAATATACATTTTATATAAGGATGCATGTAAAGAATAATATTATAGTTTATTTTGTTTTAACCGAATGCCCAGGTCCGCTGTAGACGAGAGCAGTCAACGCTATTATATGATTGATAAAATGTTCCTCTGACGTCTTTTGTATAATTTTAAATTCGAATTATTAATTGATGTAAAATTATAATTTGCCATTATCAACGGTTATTGTAATGTATAAACATTTTATAATGTGATATTTCAATGTTATATGTTATCGTGATAAATGATTAATTAATTAATAATAATAAAATTATGTTGAGTTAATAATTAAGGTACTACTTTAAGTTTATTCATGACATGCTACTGTGTGTAGAAGGTTTACGACATTTTTGAGTTGTTGGTGTAAATATTCATTTGTAGTTGGGTTAAATGATGTTTCACTCGTACTTCGCCGGGCTTATTTTTATCACTTTAGTGTTTTTTTTTAATTAAGCGATGATGGCGATGATGACTTGTTTGTCGCGCGTCAGTTTTATCTCCTATATAGTGTTACTATTTCTTTCACATTGAATGGTATACATTGTTATTCTAAAGTGTGGTTATAACGCGACATAGAAATGAAATATTATTAATGTATTTAGCAATAGTGCATTGTGTATTTGAACCAGTTGTTTCCATAGAGTACATATTTACGTGCGATAATGTATATATTTTATAGGTAACAATAAAAAATCCACATTACAAAATTATTATTTTATTACGGTAGAATTCTTAATAATATTATGTACATAGGCAAATAATTGGATGCGAATGTGTATAATTTAATAAATTCGAATATTGCAGTTGTGTTTTCATTCATTTTCGTAATGAAATTTGTAATATAGGACATACTATACTTAATATAACGTATATCGGCGTCTGCAAAAAGAGCCCCCGTATTTGAGAATCTTTGGTATGTCTTCATAGGTGGAGGTACGCGAAAAAGATATAAGGAACAGTAGTTTTCTCTCTTACCGTCTTGTTACCTAAGATTAGCGCGAACAAACATATAACACACTTTTAGTTTTATTATAGTAATGTCGTTCACTCACTTCATTGCGTGGAATTGAAAGAAATGATATTTTATATGCACTTACCAGAAGTTTTATTTTTGCGGGTTAATATGGTGTCTCTAAAATGTTTGTTGAGAAGAACAATGCTACCATACATTATTTTTGCATAGCTTCTAGAATCGCACGCAAGGATTTTTTTTGCAAAGGGGTCGTCCATAAGTTATGTCAGACGTTAGGGGAGAAAGGGTTCCACGAATTGTGACATTGTGTGACAAGGGGTGGGAGGGCTCCTAAATTTCGTGACTTCGTTGAATTTGAATAGACTACTGGTCAAACGCGGGAGTGAACTGTGAACTACATTCTTCTGCTTGCTTTGTTGATTCAATGCGTGGAGTTACGTTTTAATTTAAATGGAAATAAAAATAACATCGGAACTGCTGTTTTAATTTAATCATTTCTAAATTAAAAAAATGATATTCGTATGACTCAATTTATCAATGTTCTTATACATAACTGGTGAAACGTGGCAGTTTACTACAGTACTCCGCCTGCCTTTTCGTGGCTTACAGGCGTGACGTTATATATATATTTTTTAAACGTACACCTTTATCCATGTATAATTAATCAACGCCCTCACGAAATATATATACATCTTAGGGATATCACTCAAGACTGCTTTTTGCAATGATATGGTAATGCGTTTTTTGAATGTGTGACTGCTTCGCCACCTTTAGGTTTTAGTGGCATTAGGTGCGCGCGACAGAAGTGATCCAGTGTCGCTACTAACGTACGACTTTCCGGCGACATCGACAGTTTTAAAAGCGCAGTATCGGTGCTGTAGCGCGAGGGCCGCAATGCCCACGGAGGTATACGCCCCGCAACAGCATTGACTATCACTACTAAATCGCTGCACAAAGTTGCTGTGGGTGACTTAGCTTTCGTCAAGAATCACCGTATCTACTGATAAAATTGTATGAAAATATCCCACTAAGACTAGCTAGGCAACGGTTTTATACTATGTACAGATAAGTAATTACAAATTCAATGATTAATGAATGTAGCAGGTGTAGTTTGGTTCCGCATACTCACGTTGCTATAAGCCGACGTACAAAGAAAAAATGAACAAGGTAGGTAGGAAGTGTCTAGTAAGATAATGATACTTCTTTCTTTTACTTAAAGTTACATGTATTTTTAAGAATAAATCATTTCATTGATCAGTTTAATTATTTGATAAAAACGATGAACCATCCATTTAATTATAGATATTGGTATGCCATACACTAATATCCACGGTATTTGTGCCGCCTAGCAGCACTTTTAATTAAATATGTAGGTACTTACCTACAAAGGGCATAAGACCTTAAAAATTAAATGATGTACAAATAATCTTCCAGAAATTTTATTATTATTACCTATATCTCAAGCCAGGTCTCTTCCAAGGTTAGTGAAGAGCGCCGTGTATCGCTTGTACATATTATATCCTTATAGACCTAAGTTCTTTTACATTCAGGTTTTTAAAATTCATGCTTATCCCTCCATATCCCGAGAAAAAAGTTAATACGTAGGATATCAGTAATAAGCGATTGTGAGGTTGATTGCATTATTTAAAAATTTTGACAATTTTCTGAAAGTAAACAAACAAGGATTATCTGTTCAAAATATCAATTTTTGAAACACATTTTCTAACCCGCTTCGACTAGTACAAAAGGAGATATTATTCAGATAAATGTAGTTCTGGTATGGCGTCTAGTAATCGAGTGAACAAATTTATGCGGATTTGTTAATAAAAAGATTAAATACGATAATAAATAAAAAGATTAAAATACGATTCAATATCTGGACTGTAGGAATCCCTTAGTAATTCACGTTTGACTTAATTTTAACCGCTTGTTGATTCTTTTTGTTTCATTTAGTAATAGGCTCGCGTTTAACTGTAATCCCCCAGGATTGTTTGAAGGATGAGTAGACGGATAACATAAGCTAATACTTCCAAGCGGGTGGTTCTTTTCCATATGTTTATGACGCTTTACATAAAATATGGAAATCTAACATGAGGGTATAAACAAGAGGTATTTAAAGCGCGGTCCACAATGGATAAACGCCACATTTCTGAGTTACATTTACAGAGAATTACTATTTGAGTGCAGGTATTATCTAAATTTCAAATACAAGTTGACAATATTGTCAGATAAGTATGTACCTGAGATGTAGCGTAATTTCACATTTTGTTATGTTACTGCCGATTTTATCTCCTCATCGTACAACTAATACTATCGCCGCCGTCAATTCTGTGTCACTTCATCACGTTCCGTGAATGACTACAGTGATAGTGTTATAAGTACTGAGAGAGCGGCGTTGAGGCGCGGGCGCAGCTGCGAATAATACCATTTGTCGAGTTCGCCAGCCAGTCTCTCGACGTTAGCCAGAGGGCCCGCTATCCCTGCATCCGATGACAACAAATGTATGCGCGTGACAGTGTGATAGTGTTTCACGTTCAATTAAATTCCATAAAATGGAAATGCAGAACTACAAAGATGGAAATGGTAAGTACCAGAGCAGTGAAAGTGTGTACGTTTGCCTAGTTGAATGGCCCCGATATTGCGAATGTTCAGATTGCGGACCTTCGCATAACGACACTGACATTAACGAAGGATTCCAGCGAAGGCTTTAGGGAAATGCAGGTAAGAACTGAATATTGTGAATAACAATAAATGAAAATAAAATAACGTCCATTCATAAATAGATAAAGGTGCGAAAACAAAAACTAAGTACATATTTGCGATTGACGCTTCATGCGGTTAAATGTGATTGTAATTATCAGATAAAAATAAATATACATGTTAAATCATGTACCTACTTAATAATAATATTATCTAAATTTTACTATTATTAAAAAATGTAAATCGATAAAGTTATATTGTATGTTCTAAATGCAGGTCACGGACCCCGACAAGTCTCTGTAGTCAACCCTTCAATATTGAAATCTTATATATTTTATCTTATATTATTATCAGATATAGGTATCACACGTTATATCTGATAATACAAACTCAAGGGTTGTTATTGCCGAAAGTACAAACGTCATGAATATTAATTATTATTTAAAAACATAACTACTTACTTGGTGAAAAGTCAACCTTCGATTTTTATTTTCACAACGGAAGGTTAATACTGGTTTTATATTATTTTATGCAATCCTTAAACCGCACGTTCGGTTTCTAGCGTTTTCATGCTAACTGCTTCTTCAAAACATCAAGTTGATATAACGGTTTAGCTCGAAACTTTAAAAGCCATGTTAATATTTCCAGCGGCCACATAATAAATCTTTATGCCAAATGTACTAAATTTTAACTTTACTTTTTAATTTCAACTTTACATCTTTAAAACATTATAAATTAGAAATCTTACCATAAGTCGCTCCTTATATTAATTTTAATCGCGTTACTGATGCTTCACATGTTTAACGGCTTATAATTACGGTTGCATTAAATACTTAAGATTCCTTTGTTACTTTATATAAAATGGTTCAGTACCTACCATCTATGTTTGATGATTTGGTAAACAAATAAATAAACTAGAAATTCCTGTGACGTGAATAACTAAGGGACACAAAAAGATGACCATAGTAAATAGGTATTTAAGTCCAGAACGGATATTATGTATCTAAAGTCATTATACAAGTCTAGTCGAATCTTTGTCTGAAGGTCAGTACCTACATAATAGAGTGATAGTGGTGCGGTGTGGTACAGAGGTCAAAACTATTAAACGGTGGGTAGGCACAAGCGATGAGCACATAACTCGATTATTAGAGTAGCAACGCGCATAAGGCCGATTATTTTTAGTAAACGGAAGTTCGATATCCTTACAAAACATAGTTTTTTAAAGTCTTGCAACGAATTAAATCACTGGAGTGGAAATAGAAATTGTTTCTTAAATAATTTAATTTCGCTTTTTCTATTTTCTCTCTTTTTTTAATAACCAGAACCTTGCTTCAGACTGTAACTAATATTCCAATCATGAACAAATGCTTTACTAAGTCTCGCACCGCACCTTAACGTCATCTATTTATTATCTCTTACGATAGCTTTATTGACGACGCCTATTTATTACAGTTATTCAAGATTTATAAGAAATTGTTACATTCTTCATAATGTTCATTGCAAACGCAGTGCGTAGTGCATTATTACTCATAGGTACTAATTGCGAATCCGTGTCGGGGTTGCACCCCGCGATGCATTTTCTTGCATTTCTTATTAAGTTCATTGGGGGTTGAATACCTATGTTATTGCCACATCTTCAACTTCGAGAATCAAATAGGTACGTAGGGAAGTGCTATAAAAAAGAATGCTCTGTTGATCATATGTGCGACTCTGTGAGATATCTAATCTACTTATATAAAAGCTTTTTACGTTAATTCTCTCTCTTCACTTAAATTGTTTAAGTCGGGAGTTTTTAAATTATTTTATCCTTTTTCAATTCCATTTTAACCGTCGTGGGCTTTTTCAAAATTTTATTTTTGTTTTTTAATTCAAACTTTTTAAAGTAGGTAAATACGTTACACAAAACAAGTTAGTAAAAAATTACGTCTTGAAGTTATTACATTAATTTGTTTTATTGTTTGTCTTAATTATGAGGCTTTTTATTTTCTTTTTCAAATGTTTTTAACTACTATTATTGTTCTTGTATATTTGTTTGATATTTGCAAATATAATTTGTTAAGTCGTATAAAGTGACAACAAAAAGGGGTCTCAGTAGGAAAACCAAAAGAGCGCCATATATAGAGAACGTTATAAGCACAGTGCAAACAGTAATGATGGTTGTGCTGATCATGACTGATCATGAGTAATCATCATCATCTTCTCAGACCCTGTACTAAAATTTAAAA
>DVPF01000056.1:0-12573 GCA_018239045.1 Yanguna cosyra | reverse complement strand
GTCTCAACGAATTCATAGGATTGTTTTGATTTTCCAGTTGGGCTAGTTTAGTTCTAATTTGTTCTAATCAAGCCCCGACATCTAAACTGTTCAGGATTCAACGTAACTTCACGCTTGTAATCCCCGAAGAGGTAGGCAGAGGAATGCAGAACACTCCCACATTTCAACGGTTACGTTTATTGTCTGGGCCGTGATTTAATGTATGTATGTATATGCAGTATACACGAAGTATGTCACGTAACTGACTAGTGTGTTTTTCCGCGTGTGTTTATCGGTAACACACATTGCCTACACCACACACGCTCGCTGTGCTCCTAGTACAGGGCACGTGTTTTTGATATACTGTACGATTCCATGTGTAAGGCCTCATTAAAGTATAGCGTAATTCGCTCTCGCCGCGTGCATTAAACTGATCACACTCGGCCGCAGCTGCTTGTTCTGTAATGGACACCCTGTATATGAATATTGTGTATAAAGTCGTCACTTTGTGTCAGTGTTCCTTTTCGGTCAACAATTAGATTACATTTATATGTAGAATATTATTATGCAATATCATATTTAAAGTACTGTTAGTGCAAATGCTTAAATATAATCCCGAAAAACTAGCGTCATTCTAACTTAGTGACATTGATTATATAAATGATAAACATGCTTGGTGTGACCTAACTCCAGCTCCACAATAAATTAGTTCATATTTTCAATTTCCAATTGACATAAATACTTATTTTAAAAGGTGCATAAGCACACCTATGGAGTTTCTTTCGCCGCTTTTTGTCCTTAGCAAGGCATATACCGAGGCGGTGTTAGTTTCATTTTGACGTACAAAAAGTGTTCTAAGATATCATGAATAAATGTCATTTGAAGTTGAGGTTGACGCTACAGGTAGGTAACTGTTAATAAAAACACAGATCTAAAGCGGGAATGCGGTAGCACAGGTCACGTGCCCGCGCGCCCTCTTCTTGAATTCTTCCATTCTGAAGGTGCTTACCGGACTACCCCACCTCGACAAGAATAACCAGTAATTAATGCGTTACGATATGTAACACTTATTATCGGTTTTATTGCATAGTTGTATAAATTCCATGACACAGTTGCACAAGCATACAAGACCGACTCCGCATGTCTGCCTTAGAGCGGTGATTGAAATAGCGAGGGGTTGGAGTTCTAGTTCGACTAGAAGTATTTTATTATTAACGAAACAAAAAGATATATGAATATCAAAAACCATCTAGTGATGACTGAAAAAACATAAGCATTTAGCGTAACAGTTCATACACACGTTCTTTAACTAATTTACACTGGAGCAGCTGATGAATGGCGACCTCAGTTGTTGTTAGCGAATTTGATTGCAACGCGCTATCAGACATCACACGAGGCAGGAAATACATAAAAGGATTGTCACATAGTGCATCGTTTTAACCAACGTGTATTCGCTTATGCATTAAACGGATTAAACTCGGCCGCAGCTGCTGGCGTCGTAATGAACACCCTGTGTATAGCAATAGTGTACGAAGTGTCGCTGCGTGTTTGCGGGCCGCCACGTTACAATACGAAAATGTTTTATATTATTATTTGCATTCATTAGTTTTTAGGGTCCGTTTTAGAGATTATAGGTCGACAACATGACTTTGAATTGTGATGAATTTATACTATTAATGTTATAATAATATATTATTATATACAAAGGTGCCTTGTTTTGTTATAACAATTATTTGAACAATACACTCTACCCACCAATTAAGCTGAAGTTAACAAGTGCAAGAGTATACTGGTAATATTACTTCGTCATCGAACACCTTCGTGTGTCGGGACCGTAAATCCGACAAAAATTAACGAACGTACTTCCTCGTAGCTCCAAACTTTTACGAGGCAAAAGCAATAAAACAGTAAGAAATAATTTCCACCTACGTTTAAAGAGGTACCCGAAAATTTCGCTCATAAAACTCGGCGAGGCTTGCCAAAGCTACATTAACCAAATTGCACAAAACAAACATATCTAATAATTACGCCCGCGGCACGGAACCTCGTTCTGTAGAATTATGCGACCGCCATAACTTTTTCAATCTGAACTTCGACAATTAAATTTACTTCGGTTTCAACATAACATTTCAATAACCGGCGCGGATCGGCCGCTCCTCTTCGTTTGTCTTTTCACTGATTCTTTCCTTTTAAGATATTAACTCGGAATATTCCGCGACTAAATAACAATCCGGTTATTTTCCTCAGTTGTTTTGTAAGGTTTTACGTAATAGCTGATTTTCTTGACCGTTAGTTGACGTTTGCTCAACCATAGTAGGCATAGGTTGCAAAAGCATCCTTAATTCTGTTGCCAAGCTACATTAGTCTTATAGTTATATCCCAGAAGGCTGCCGTAATTAAACACACACGATTTATTCCACTTGGCCCTCAAGGGTAGCGCCGTCGTTGCCTAAGGTAGAAAGTCCCGTCTAATATGTACAGGCTGCAGCTGCTACGGCAAGCGAACCAGCTAACTGTATGCTACTTAGTCATTTATGAAACACGATCATGACTGTTATTTACTGTTTAGTTACTTACGTACTTACACATCGCGAAATAACTACATACTTACCTATAGGGTCGTCACATATTTAGCTTTAGGGATTGGAGCTATATTGAATGTATATAGAGTATATTGAATGAAGACCGCAGATCAACAAAAGGACTGAAGAAAAATCTTCGACCTGCCTGACTTATAAAAACCACCAAAGCCTTCAGCCAAAGTATTCAGCAAGTAGATAAAGTTGATAGTAACTATATATAGATAAAATAATTAGTGACAATTGACACCAGGTGATCTGATATTACTTGAGGCAGAACCCGTGCTGTCTCGTCGGTTGAGCGGTTGAAAGCGTGACTGTTGATCGAGAGGTTCAAATCCCAGGGAGGTTGCAATTGAATTTTTCTAATTTATATTTTCTAGTAGGGGCTTGGAGTTTATATTTGAGTCAGGTGTATACAAATAGGCTCATCCGCTATTCCATAATGAGACGTAAATGTAACACGAGAAACGTAAGAGTATACTACATTCCTCTGCCTGCCTCTTCGGGGATTACATACGTGATGTTATGTTTTCAGAACCTGTGTTATGGTAATTAAATATTCGAGAAATACATACATACATACACTTATACATATGTCACACAGTCACATAAATATGTATATGTCCTAAGTGGGAATGGAACTCACAACTTCCGAGTCAGTCGTCAATCGTCAGTCGTCAGGTGCCGGATGAACTGGTTACTTGTAGTTGAGGATATGAAATTTGTTACTACTTCCTGTTAAAAGATAATTCATTTAGCACAAAGGTATCTTTTACATCAAATACATTCCTTATTTAGTTTAGGAAGTGTTTCAAGTAAATTCTATAAATGCAAAACATTTTTTTGAATGTTAACGCGTTATTAAGTGGAGAATTTTCGTCATATTTGTAAAATGTGGAGCTTCAAAAAGCTAGAATTGGTGAGATATAATAAAACTCGTCGGCACAAAGGACATATGGGCTTGATAAATACGATAAGAGCGGCGGCGGGAGATCTCGAAAGAGCTCGTAGCGTATATCATTAATCTTTGCATTACAAATTCATTCGGTAAGAACTCACTCACTCGGATTAAGCAGAATTATAAATGAAGTGTCACAGGAATGCTCACAAAAAGTGTGAATGGAAGAACGCTTGAATAACGGCCGGGCGCGTCGGTTTTTAACTGAAGGGCTCCGGAGCGGGCTGCTGCCTCTCGCGGCGCTTCATCGAGATTATTCTCGTCTTACGCCGTCAAATGCAGATTGCGTTGATTTATTGTTTTGTTCTAATCTCACATTTTATGCATGGTAACATTTACTATGATTTTTTTACACGTACCAGTTAATGATATAGTATGCCGTTTCTGTAATTTTGTATCTTTTAATTGAACCTGTTTTATTTTTGTTTGCTGTCAAAACTTTATGACCTCTAGCTAATAACCGTTGTTATCCATCCAATCCAGTTAAATTTTAAATTATTAAAGATATTGACCGCCAAATCACTTCAATCGATTTTTCGCTTATCGGCGGTGGGTCTCGATTGATCAACAATGAATGCTTGTTGCGGATCCCCTGGGGCCAAGTTTCTTCGCAACGAAATAGTTTGACTAAAATAAGTAGCAATAAGTATTACTTAGTAAATAGCTATTAATGAATGAGTAATTGGTAAATAATAAAGTATTTATTACATAGCTAGTAATGAGAGTTTGGAAGTTACACTAAAATGTTCCATACGATTGCTTGAAGCCGATACAAGTGTTAGGTTGCCCCTTTAGTCGTTTATGAATAAAAGTAAAGATCATATTGTTCAAGGTCTTTATTGCGGTTATGTCACAAAACTTTGAGGCCTGCGAATAGGTTTCGTATCTAACAGTGCTTTGTTTTTACTTAAATCGTTTATAGTTAGGGATGACTACGATGTAGTTGATTTAAGGCATTTGAATCTCAACGTTATATTCATACACAATATATTTATACACAATTACAAACAATTGCCGTTATCAATTAGAATAGTGTTATCTATAAGCTTAATAGCATTAAGAACACATTTCGACACCCGATTCAAAAGAGGTTAGGCGCAGAGATACCGTCGGCAGCCGTAGTCGCGACGTGCGACATCGCGCTGCTGCCACTTGTTCGCTGTTTTGTTTGCAGTCTTGCAGGCGAGTGAAATTAATCAACTATAATACAGTTTTTTTTTTGTGAAGTTTAGGTTTTTATGTTGAAATGTAGTTATTAAACCAAAACGTAAGAACACTGACTTCTGAATCGGAACTGGCAAGGAATAACATTGCCATAATAAAGTTTATGATATATTTTAAATGCATATGAATGAACTTTATCGATCTATGTAAAACAAATTAAGTGATGCAAATATATGCAAAAAAGGATGCCGGCACTATTTTTGTATGACGTCATTGAAATATTTTTTATCGCCTGCTTTGAATCTGAATAAATCCAGGTACAAAGTATTAATTCTAGTGTTTTCTTGGATATAACAGAAATTGAATGAAACCTTAATAAGGCACCTTTTTTCTTATAGGTGCAGGTTTCAATTAGTCAACAATTCTTTTTAAATTGTCCTACTTTGATTTATATTATATACTTTCACTTTACATTGAATAATACAATGGATTTGGTTTAATACTCGTGATTATTATTTATATCTAAAGTGTAATGACGGCCCGCTGCTCATAATTACACGCCTCTTTTATTATAATGTTGCGATGTACTTACTTAAGAATATTATATTCATTATATTTTCTCTCCTGGTTTCGTACGGAGTAGGCAGAGAGCACCGAGCTTCGTGTATGTCTATCCTTAGAGACCTGAACTTCTTCATTCATCACTCCATAAACGTACGCCGGCTTCGGAGACTTCTTACTCCCCCACCAGAGAGTAGCTGATTTCCAATGATTATCACGAGTGACGATATTAGAAACCGAAATATCCATTTTTAAAACATTAAACGTTTAACCACAATATGTATGTATAGTCATTTATTCCTAATGAGTGGCCTATTGGTCCGGTGGATAGTGAACGCGACTGAATCGCTTGGGGTTGCTGGTTTGATTCCGATCCAGAATAAATATTTGTGTGATGAGTACAAGTAGCTCAAAATAAACTAATAAAAATTTTATTTAACTTTAAATTTCGAACACCTAGCCAAAAAATATATAAAAACACTAAAATCATGAATATAAGGCAAACATATATGTATTATACATGCATACTAATACATAAAATACTAAATAATCAAATAAATTCTACCTTAAAATTTACAAGAAAATATGAAATACAAAAAATGAAATTAAGAAACAGAAATAATCTAGTAATACGTCGGCCAAGAACAAATTACGGTAAAAAAAATATAGAATTTGAAGGCGTAAATATGTATAACAAATTACCAACGGATATAAAGGATTCCAAAACTATCGCTAAATTCAAAAAGTTACTAAAACTACATATCGTTAGTAATTATTTATAACTTAATTTGTACTATATTTAATTTTGATTTTAGTATGTATACTAAAATCAAAATTAAATATAAATATATTAATAACATTCGTATAAAAATAAAATAAAATCTAACAACGAATTAAATATGCATAAATATAAAACGAGTAATTAAATACGCACCTTGTCACTTCCAGACAGCTCTTTAGATCACGGATCGATTTATCTACGTACGGTGTTTAACTATAAGAAATTTTACATGTACCCTCGATGTGTATCATATTAAGTAAAAACAATTGTTTCTCTGTAAGTGAATATTGTATTCTTTTTGAGAAATAAATTCTTAAACCATATGTCTTAAGTAATTGTCTTCAACAATCGTTCTAGCTACCTAAGTAGTGTTGGCATTGAATTTATATGGTTCTATTGAAATGTCATGTAACTGAAAATAGCTTACAGGTGGTTAAAAACATAATTGCTTATAATGGTGTAGCTGGTAATCATTGTGCATCCCATAAATGAGAAGAGGTTCTTTCTCCAGACCTATAGAACTAACTACGTATTTGAATATGCACCAGTAAGGTTTAAGCGAAAAATTTATTTCTCTTTTTAAATTCTCTCTAATTCTCATTTTATGCACACCGATTAATAGTCTCAAAGAAGCATTATGCAAGACTAAAAATAAGGCACATATTATTATAAGCATAGCGACGGCGCTATGCTGGGATACGGATCCGAGTGCACCATTATAATAATCCTGTTTTATATTAAACCTTTTGAGGGCAAGTTTGCTAGTGTTTGTTAGTATTGTAGTTAGGTTGATAGTTTGATTTTATCATCATCATCAACATCATTACCACGGCCATTATCATCATCACCATCATCATCATCATCATTTATGTACCTTTAACGACATCAACTGATCACTGAAATACGTATCTAGGCACTAGACTACCTACATAGTCGGATTTACGCATAATGACTGTTTATGACAAGTTACTAAACATACGAAAGCGCAGAGAATTCTTGTGCGAATTTGTTTTGAATACCCTTATCAAACCTTAGATCGCATGTGACATTTTATCACAAGTGTTTTCCTTTCACTGGATACATTTAACATACGAGTTCACCATTTGAATTTGCTATTATCAAATAGTTTGGATCATCAGCTAATTTACAAATTTCTTGGCAGCAATCTGCTGTTACTGCTACGCTTATAATCCCCAAAGAGGTAATCAGAGGTGTGTAATAAACTCCCACTTTCACCAGTTACGTTCACGTCTTACTATGGAATGGAATAGGTCTGTTGTCGTACACCGAGCACTAATTCAGGCTCCGAGCCACTACTAGAAATTTGTACTAGAAAATTTAAGTTAGGAAAATATGTAAGTACCCGACGGTACTTGAACACAAAACCTCTCGATCAGCAGTCGGACGTCCAAACAACAAGTTCAACGATGCAATTTTCATGACTACTTTATAATGAAGTTGTAACCAAGGACGATTTTAATCCTAAATGGTATTTTCTACCAAAGTTCTTCTAGCAATTGCTATGATATTGAAGTAGTATAAATTCTCTTTTATCCACAACAAATATTTTAAAGACAGAATGGTTTGAAACTAAAATCTTTGATATAGATATCCTTAAGACGTTGATTTGATTGCCTTGTATTGTTTTCTTATCTCAACTCAAATAGCGTCTTATTTATTCGATATTCTTTTGTTTATTTATTTACTTTACGGATCGCAAGTGAAAGTACATAAAACATTTATAATTATTTAACAATTGGATCGAATTAGATGCCTTTCCAATTATAGATCCACGACGACCAACCATGACTTAAAATTCATGACTCTTAATCACAGAAACTGCCAACTTCGTGGTCTCGACGGACACAATGCGAAATAGCGGGGAAATTAAGATGTGTCATTGATTGCACTACCATAAATATAAATTACGAACTATAATTAACAATTAACAATCGACTGCCCCGTTAGTCGAATGGTATATTGATCGAGAGTTTTTGTGTTCGAACTCCCAGTTAGGTACTATTGGGTTTTTGTAAGATGAAAATCTTAGTAATGATCCGGAGTATGGCTATGGGCCCGGTGTAAGTCAATACGCTCACCTTTTATTCCATGGTGTGGCAATTACGTAACCGATGGAACGTGTCCGTTTCCTGCACTCCTCTGCTAACCTCTTGGGGAATTACAGACATAATGATACATTAAAATTAACGATTGCATCAACAGTAGAATAATGAAAGCGTTGAACGATGATGATGGTAATTAAATTTTATACATTTCAATTTATTAAACCATTTATAGTCATCGATTATTACCTGTACATGACTAGATTGGCAAAATGTAGTTTACAATTAATGCAAGATGAAAATATTCTTCAACATTCGTAATTCTTATGCCTCGATCTCGTGAACACCGCATTACTAAAGACTGCTTATATAAAACATCCATGGCACGAAACCTTCAACGTTTTGTATAATAATGGGCTATCACAAGTGAAATAATATTTTTTCCTTGATATTCTCAAATTCGTAAATTGTATCTAACACACGAATCGAAATGTTTGCATAAAAAATAAATACAAGATATGTGCTATCGGTATTTCGTCGAGGGAATTCTGTGTTAATACAGACCCCTAAAGCTCGCGGCCAGGCTGCTCGGTAAGGAATTTGGTGAGCGCGGTTAACAGAAATCAGGGTTTCGTTTTCTAAATGTTTCACATTGATTTTCTACTTTATACGTAAACTTCAAATACATGGGTCGAAAAGGTGCCTTCATCTGGATCGAACGTACCACACAAAATATCTTTAAATCCCTTTAAAATACCTTAAATGATATTTCGTCGTAAAGTAATTTCATAGACTGCCTCGTTGGTCGTGTTGTGCAAGTGCGACTAACGATCGGGAGGTCCCGGGTTCGATTCCCAGGTCGAACACTAAAAAAAAACTAAACTAAACTAACTAAACTAAAAAAAACTACTTGTCCCTGTAGCTCGGGACCAGAATACGAGCTACGGTATTCTCCTGCCTGTCGTAAGAGGCGACTAAAAGGAGACTTCCGGGGTTGCGAGCGGCTAGAGTGGGAGCTCGAACCGCTTTGGCTAGCGATCCCGGGAAGGACGACGGTATGTGTGGCCGCATATCGTCGTGAGAAGAGGATGGCGTGGACTGAGGCATCATGCCTCTCCCGAGTGTCGGGCCCGTAGGGGCGTCGTGCTAGGAGGACACCGGTGCGTTCCGCTGGAGATCCCGGAGTCCTCCTATTAGCGCCGAGGAAGGCCACCGAGGGGGTTTTAGTGAGGTAAAAATCCCACATAACCCGGTATCTCTCCCAGGGTACCGGGTACCTTTTGAAGGTTTCCCCCCCGTTAAAAAAAAAAAGGATCAGGTGGCCGTGTGTGGAGATGTCACAAGATATTATTATTATATGATATGACCTGTTTTAGACGAACACGTTTTAGCACATGGAAATTCGTTTCTAATATGAAATTGAAGACAAAAATTTATTTCGGGTATTTTCCCACCCTAACAGTGGCAGAGGACCTTGAAGCATGATGAACAAAAACTCAGTGTTATAGATCTTTCTCAAGTTTCGCTTACAACTCTGTAAACTGCCATGGATTTTCAAAACATGTTTTTTTCTTTCATATGTCTCCTTAATGACCCGTACTTGGTATTTTTTAAGCAAAACATTACGTATGTCAGAGTAATAACTCAGTGATATATCACACTAATAGCACAGTGATATGTCACAGTAATAGCTGTCACTGTGTTCAAAAACTTTACATCTTCACGCACATATTTAGAATTTGTAAAAATATTTAATTATAGTTTTCGAATTAATAATTAATATTCGACTATATCGCTAGTCGAGTTGGTTGCATGTACGACTGCTAATCGAGAGGTTCTGGGTTTGAATCCCGTGTTTGATTAGCCCGTGACGGGCTATGTAACGTTGTGTTTCTGTTACAAAAAAAACATAAAATCATGCCTCTAATCCACGAAGTGGTAGACAGAGAAGTGTAGTACTCTCCCACGTTTCACCAGTTACGTTTACGACCCATTATGGACTAGATGAGTCTCTTGCTATGACAGAGCTATACAGGCTCTATTTGATAGTGGGGCGTATAACAGAGAAATTATGGGAGTGTACCACACTCTCCTGCCTTCTCCTTCGGGAAAATACAGGTGTGATGTTATGTTAAGGATTAATAATAGTAAGGTCTTAGATTTTCGTGTTTTAAAAGTACGTATATACATATTTTCTTATTATCATAATTCCGTTTCATTGTTATGAATGGTGGTAAGTTACCAACACTACCCATAGAACAAAGGCTTGTAGAGGAAGTTATGAACATAACAATATATTACAGCAGCTTGTTAACATACATAATGAAGTTACTGGCTGCAATTATTTGCTTGAATTGCATTATCAGCTCAACAATATGTGCACTTATGAATAATAACCTAAAAAATCTGTTTCGGCAATATCACGAGGGCGTAAAATACCAGTTGGATATTTACATAGATATTGTATATAAGAGAAAGTGCTACGCCATTTCCCGCCCAAGTAGTAGATTACCATGTCAAAAGAATTTACGATCGTACCTCTGTTTACACGTTTTTGTCATCTGCCGTAAACGCCGAAAATCTACGTGAACTTTATTATCGCGGTCCACACGGCGCTCGAGGGCCGCTCAAAAGTCTCTTGTAGGGCTAAAGTCTTCCATTTAAGTCTGCTGAAGGTGACTTTATGCGCTGCCAGAATTTTAGAAGGTTTCATGAGTGTAGCTGCCTCAATGTCTATCAAAGTTCTGACGTGTTTTATAGCTTCATTACTCCATATTTTGGGTTTCTTGTTGTGTTGCTCACATTATACCTTTGAATGATTGCGTGTTAAATAATAGCATGAAAATTAGGAATTTATGTGATATTTCAACAAATTTATTAAATATAAAATATGTATTGTTTTATAAATTATGTAACTTTGCTATGCTAAATCATTTTGTGTGTGTTCGTATGGTTTAAAATCATGCATTTGTAGGCATTCAACGTCGATGATTTACAGAAAACAAAGTAGATATTAATAAAATTGATACAAGCATTTTTAGTAAGTAGGTACCAATTTATGTCTATGTATCTTATTTTTAGCATTTAATCTTGTTTCGGGAACCTCCTAAACGCTTCGACTGTTTGCCCCAAGCGGGTAATTACTAACGTTCTCGTATATTCCACTATCTACAAAATGTTGGTAAACACAGCAAGTAAACTCTTGAAAGGGTTCGGGCGTTTCGAGTGGAGGAATAGAACAAAATGAGTTTTGCTATTGATCTAAGGGCGGGTCCAGCTTATGCTTAGCGATCCTTGGAATACAAATGTCTGGATGTGAGTGCTATCGAGTATTCCATTATGGATATTGCGTGTTTTTAGAAAATAAAATCACTGCACAATTTCAATGCCGCACTCTCCATTAGTCGTCATACCTAAACCTCGCATATTTTATAGACCTTTTAAATATATAACGTACATCTGATGTAAAGATCGATCAGTATTATAAACATATTATAAATATACAATTCAAAGAATACCACTAATGCACTGGTATACCGTGAATTGCCGATAAACGCGTTTTCTTCGCATATATCTCTGAGTAGGTAATCTCAATTTTTTGTGAAAATTAATCATAAAAGTAACTCTCATGTTATAATTTTAGGAGTTATTGCATGTTGTCGACAGTGTGAAATTTATTGAAGAAGAAATTACGGGGTTGAATTGTAAATCTTGAGGCTTGTTTTCGTATGGACCGTGGGACGAAATTAAGTAAATATTCCTGTAATTGCGTTGTCTAAAAATGTGGAAGATAAATTTTTGGTCGCGAGCCGAGACCCGCATGCGAAATGAGCAGCGCTGGGATTATTATTTGCGTGGCTGACATCCTAATTAACGTGACTTCCATTTTTTCTTTGTCCGCCTTTAGAAATTATCCATTATTCAATGAACAAAGATGGCGATCCAACAAGAATTTGTGAGAAAACGCTCCTACGTCGCTATGCCAGTAATTAGATTGCGGAAATTAGCGCAAATATCAGCACTTAAGTTTTCTGGACTCTCGAGGAAGACAAAGAGGAGAAAGTGATAATTTTGAAACAAATTCAAAGCTTCTGGCACAATTAAAACGCTTGAATGTCAAAAGGCAAACTTGGACAAAGTTTCTGAAGTTTTAGAAGTTAATGGCAGTCTCTTATTTGTTCGCTAGATTTAAATACTTTTTTAGTTTCACCAAAACCGAGAACTTTATCTATTCAGTCATTTATTTTCCTTTCGAAACGCTGTTTTTTGTGTGGGAATTACTTATATTTTTTGTTATTATTGGTCTTAAATGGATTTATTTTTATAATTGGAATATTATGTTTGGGATATTTGGCATACCTTCTTGTTCTTTGCGAGTCGGTAGCTGATCATGAGTGATCAGTCATCTTGGTGAAAGGATTAGTCGCAATGTCCAGGGTGCGCCGGCCAGTGTATGTTCGTACTTAATCGTACGTTACAAACGTT
>DVPF01000055.1:0-12613 GCA_018239045.1 Yanguna cosyra | reverse complement strand
CGACCTGGGAATCGAACCCGGGACCTCCCGATCGACAGTCGCACATGCAACAAACTCGACCAACGAGGCAGTCAATATACGATATAATAAGGTTGTAAAAAATAAAAAATTAGACATTCGCGTAGTTGCAAAAACTCTAATGATGGGCGCATTCAGCGGCCGGCTTATATCGCATGAGCCGGCGGGGTAGGGGAGAGGGTCGAGGGGCGCGGCGCGCACGCCAGCTCGGCATGTCATGGACAGAGCTATTAACAAAAAACGTGCGTTTGAATATTAAATATCATTTGCTGTAATGGAGTAAGAAAACATCGTAATGGAGAGGGAAAATATCAAAGAACCTGCAGCGAAAAGGTTCTCCATTATGTTCTCTAACGCGTGTGAAGTCTGCCAACAAGCACGAGGCCAGCGTGGCATTGACCTTTCTCATTCTGAGAGGAGACCTGTGTCCAGAAGTGGAATGATAAAAGGGTTGATCGTGATGTTTAACGGAAAAGTACCTGGAGTAACATAGGACAAACCATGTTTTTAAATTTAAACGTTTATAAACTTTTATAATATTTGTTCTTAAATATAAAGGTTATAAACGACTCACAAGGGACTCATAATACACATACGACAACCTCATTATTTATTATTACTTACTTTGTGATAAAAAGGGACTCAGCGGCAATTTTTTTTGCGGATCAGCTGTATGCCCACAGCCAATGGCCGAGCCGATTTAACCCCTTGAGGGGCTAACGGACGAGGTAACTTTAGTATTGTAACGACATATAACCTGTAAATATAAAATTAGGTAACGGTGAACATACAATGCAGTAATTAGGTAACCTTTAATATTGCTTTAATAGATAACAAAACTATATATTGTTATCATCAATTATTACGAATGAATTCCAAATCAATTTGTCAACTTGAAACTCGAATATAAAAAGTGTTGGTTAATAATTAATGCATAAATACACGGTCGGATTGTTGAGTCGGTCGTTTTTAAAATGGCGTCTAAAATCACAATAGCGTTACTGTTTATTTCCGTTTTATATTTAACGGTAAGTGGTGTGTTTTGTTCTTATTTTGAATGTTGTTTGCTGTACAAGCGCTATATAAAACATCATAAGGTAATCAGGACTTAGATTTTTCCACAGTTTCAACCACGTTGGTAAATTCTAATAAACCACGTTTGTCCATCGCAGTCTACGGCTGTAGTCTGTAGCCCTTCTCATTTTGAAAGAAGAACTCTAATAGTAGAAAAATAATATAGGTTTCATTCACTCATAAAGTATTAAAGCACAAGAAAACATTTGACTTGGACAGTGCAATTGATAGTTTAGCCTGAACTGTATCTTATCCAAGTCACATTGATGTCTCGTGGTTTGGAGGTAGATCTGTGGAGAACCCTATTCACTCACATTGATAGAAGAAAATAAACGTCAGACCAATTAGTTGTAAAGGTACTTAAAGGCATGTGGAATGTCCACTCAATGTCCGATACATTGAGTGCACACCTAGAATTATCCTAGATTAAAATTTAAATCCCGTTGAGTATTTTGCTACTGATCTCCAATGCTCTTCGAGTTTTGATTTCTCAAGCACAGCTAGCAGTGTTCCGAATTGCAATGGTAGGTAGTTAATTTCTGGACAGGAGCAACTACTTCGTACTGGGGAATATGCATAATAATTATTGTACCTTCTTTCCAGACACCAGTCACAGCCAATAACGTTCAACTACCAGCTGTCTATCCTCTAGTCAACGTTCTTCTACCGCTGCTCAACAACGTCTACAATCTGCTGTTGTCTCTTCTCTCAATCTTCGACACTCTGCCACCGTCCGTCAGCGGGTGCATACCAGTAGACCTTGGAGCTTTAGAGACGTCTTTATTGAAGCTGTACTCGCAAGCATTAGCAATAGTGAACTTTTTGAGATCCTTGCCAGAGTACGCAGCTGGTGCGAATCCAAATACTCCCACCACTAGTGTGGTTAGCGTCCAAGGTCTGCTGGGTAGCTTGGTGACCAGTATTACCGACCTGGCTGATGATGTCCTGATTGGCATAGGCGGTGGCCTTTTACCAGGACTGTTGCAGTTGGTGTTATGTGCTGTGCAAAGTTTACTGGCTTTATTGATTTAATTGTATCTTCAGTTATGTCGTGTATATTGCTTAAGTTAAGTGTAATTATTTAATTAAAACTAGATAGTTGAATATGCTTTTATTTTTACTTGTTGTATTTAATACTATACACTTACTTTTTTCTGACACGGTAATGAATAATTTGTCAAAAGATCAAGTTAACTCACCATCCTTATATTTGCTACGTATTACAAACCCAAACCAACATTTTCATCTCTATACTGCCACCAGTCGTCGAAATTTACAGATAATTTAACACTTTATATAAAAATGTTTAATACCCACCCCGCCTCTACCCCTACACAGGTTTGGGTAGAGAGTCCACTTAGTGAATGACGTCCGTAGAAGGAGTCCACCCCCAACCACCCCGTGGGGCGAGAAATTGCTCATTCATGTCTCTGAATTGGCAGTCGTTATACGAAAAATGTTACCTACGTGTATTTATTTTCTTGATAATGTGTCTATTCTTGTCACATCATGCGTCAGTCATGATAAAAATATGCGCAAAAATAAAAGTACGTAACATCACGCCTGTAATCCCCTAAGAGATAGGAGAGCAATGTAGTACACTCCCACGTTTCACCAGTTAAGTTTACGTCCCATTAAGAAGTAGGTGGTGAGCCTGTTAACATATATCAGCCACAAATTCAGACTCCGAGTTCACTAGAAAATCTAAATTAGAAAAATTTTATAGTATCCGACCCGGAATTTGAACCCGAAACCTCTCGAACCTTTCGATCGTCAGTCGCGCTTGCAACTAACACGACCAACGATGTACAAGCCCACCTCTTCTGGGTGTAATTCTGCAAACCCGAAGTTGGCAAGCGTGGCAGACTATGGCCTCAACCATTCTCGTTGTCACACGTGACCCGTGTCCCACAATGGAACCATAACAATAATTCTTTGGTTCATAAAGAAGTATACGTCACACAAAGTTAAATGAAAATCGCACAAAACTAATGCAAAAGGTAGTTAGTATTAGTTCCTGAGATAGTTCTAACCACGAAATGAAGTGTGAATTTCGTCTAATGTAAGTACGTGCCAATGTTGAATTTGACTTAAAACATCATTACCTGTATACTCCGCTCGCCTTACCGAGTGTTATTTTATTTAAATACGAAAATCTTATACGTGTGTGAGCATGTTTATGGTAATCTGGGATTGTGTACAAAGAAACCTGATCCCTGGAGCGTGCCTTTATTCATACAAACTTCAAAGTGAAATTAGATATAAAAGAAAACGTGTTTATATTCAGTCTTCAAAAAGGTATGCCAATATTGAGTATAGGTGAACGTAGTACATATGTATATACACATACATAACATAACACACACACACACTGTTAACGTGTACAATATCACGCTCATATTTCCACAAAGGGGTTGGCAGTGGAATGTAGTGTGCTCCAACATATCACCAATCATGTTATTCGTTCCACCACCAAATACAGTGTGAGCGTTTTGCTACATATCGTACAAAAATCCCGACTTCAAACCACAACTGGTAATCGCAAATTATAAAAACCCAACGATCTAACCCAGGACCTCTTGACCAGTATTAGCGCTTGAAACCACTGAACAACGCGGTAGTTATACACCTACAAACATATGTACCTGATGTACACATATATAAATACATAAACATAAATAAAAAACGTAACTTCACGCCTGTAATCCCCGAAGAGGTAGGCAGAGGAATGCAGAACGCTAAACATAAATAAATATAGCAAACTCTAAATAACTCTTCATTTACGTATGTAAATTTACGTATATGTTCCTATAGGCTTCTTGACGTAAATGTTATTTGACTAACAAATATTTTCCCCGAACGAATTTCAGGTGAAGCTTTTCTTGGAAACATCAGAGTTGTAATATCTACTGTATTAAAAAACAGTCACTTCCATTGAATGCTTCCAGCGCGGAGGTTCCGGGGTAAATTAGGGGACGTTCACAATACGTGAAATTGCTGGCGACGTTTTAAAAGCCACATTGACAATCGCACGGCAGATCTGTAAAAACAGAGACATCTGGTGTTTTCTCCCCAACCCATAAGATCTACTGACACATATAGACGTAAATATCAGATTTTTCGTACACTCAAACTAAGTGTATGTTTGTACAGAACAAATTTGGATGCGCCAACAACTTTTTCAGACACTTTTTCAGATAAGTGGATAAACTGGGTCCACCATTTGTAAACTGCCTTAATACTCTCAAACAAAACAAAATAATAGCAAAAGGAACCAAATGCTTCATGGTCCCTCGAAAATACGGATATATGATGGAAAATTGTTTATCTATCGTTTGTCATACATAATCGCTTTAGAACTGTAGGTATTATATACAATATATTAGCATATGTATTTTTTTTGTTTCGTTCTTGTCAATATCTGCTGTTATAAATTTAAGACACTTTACTTTTACTTATTAAATAATATCTGAAAACATTTTATTACCTTCGCTGTGTGAATTATTTCGTGATAAGTCTGCGCGAATTAATTTGGATTTAATCGCAAAGTGGCCGCAGCAAAACTGCAACCTTTTTTTGCTAGGATAAACCCACCCCTACAGACACCCCCTGGTATTCATGCGCACTAAAGCACTCGGTATAGATCGAGCAGCGTCAGTCGACGAGCAGACGAGCAGCCGAGCGGACCATGTCTTGGTAAGTCCGAAACTTACCCCTTAAGGGTTAAAGTACATTCAGTGCTTAATGTTATTTTTTATACTTTGTTTTTATTTATATTTCTTAAATATAATTTGTTTTTGTCACTATTTTGAGTTTTATATTACCCCTTATCATTAAAATTTTTTTTCAACGTCGACTGAAGATTTTTTTAGATAACTAATTTTTAACTTTACAAACCGCGCGTTTTATTTTGGCTAACTAAACCAAATTTAATAATTTATAATTATGTTCATATTTAAACAAGTCATATCTTTACACAGTAGTTAATTAAATTTACGTCGTATTAATACTTCCAATCGCGTTACGATTCAATTGCAATGTACATATTTACTACTACACGAAATAAAGTTCTTGATAAATACAAGTGTTTTATATACTTTTCATAATCATTAAACTGTTATCGGAATTAATCAGTTTTGATTGTTTAAATCAAAATCAAAATATATACACTTTATTGGTTCCGGTCACAATTCGCGGCGGAAGTAGATATTTTAGAGATAAACTTATCAAATTGATTTTTTTAATGTGAAAATATCACATGAATTCTGTGCAACAAATTCGTTTCTGCCTTGAATTGATGAATGAAATGATGTGGAAATTAGACACACAAAACAAATTAGAATACTTATAACAAGCGTAACAATAACAAAAACTGGAATCATTTGAAGTTTGCGCGCTCGTTTTTGACACGAACGTGTAACATGTGGAAAGAACTTCCTTGTAAGGTATTTCCGGAGCGCTATACCAGAATAAAGCGCTCCGAAAATATCCATAGGAATCTTCAAGAAAGGCGTGAAAAAAGCTCTCCGTCAAAGACGGCGAACCATTGGCAACTGTTCTGGTGTTGCACATATTCATAAGCGACGGTGACCACTCACCATTAGGTGGTCTATCTGCCCGTTTGTTAGATTTAATGTATAAAAAAGTAGGCCATTTAAAAGCTGTTAACGATCGCTTAGCAAGAGAGCTTTTATGAAAAGCAAATGTCAAAAGAAAAGGAAAAATAAAAATTTCATCACTAAAATTAACAGACGTCTGAGCACATAACAGCACTCGACTCAAGATCTCTTTAAACCGGCTCTTTGGCGCTCGAGTACAGTAATTCCGGAATAGCAGCGTTTTGAAAAAATCCTCTTTAAAATAACGCAATTAAACATCACGCTTGCTTGAAGTTCATTTTATCAATTATTAATTTAATCTAAAGTTCTCAACTTAAGTGATCTTTTAACACTTTCGAACTTTATACACATAATATTACCAACAATTACATTTCAAATTTCTATCATGATTTGGTATATATGTACAACTTAAAACAATTTGGTTTCAAATCGTGACATATTTCAAAATAAAATGACTGAATCCTCGATATTACGTAATGTACATAACATGGCTGCCATTAAATAACAGTGAATAAATAAGCACCACTCGGAGAAAAAATGTTCTTTGTCATTCGTAATAAAGCCCGTGGGCAGCTAACAATGCCCAAACTGAGTTACATTTATATCAAAAATAATAATTACGGCGTTGCCCGCACTACGTCTTGAAAGCACATTTAATAAATTACTCCCCTCAGACCACTCGCGTTAATTGGGATGAAAATACTTAAGACATTTTGCGCACAAAAGTAATGTGACCTGTATTAAGAGGGCAATTTTTCGCAAGATTCCTTTAAAATAATATACATGAAGTTATTATAAAACTAATTGTAGTTATACAAAAGAATAAGAATTAAATGTTATTATAGAACATTACATTCCAGTTTTAAATAAAATCTGAATAATGAGTGTAGTAAAACATTTTTAGCGTCTCCCACCTAATTTGCTTATGAGACAATTAAATAATTCAAGCTTCAACTCTGAACTTTGTCAAATTTTCATTAAATGAAAATCTCTCAGCCCAAAAAGAATTCAATTTTCATCGTATGCAATTCTTTTTGCGCAACTGGTGTCAGAAGATTGCTCTGAATTTCTATCTTAATTATTACACTATTTCTTATATTATTCAACTGGCCCGCTGGTACAGTAGTTAGATAACCCGAATCACAGCGGCGGCAGTCTACGAGTGTGATTCGCAGCGAGAACAATTATGTGTGAAACGGAACACACGTATTTGTTCTGTGCCTGAATGTAAAAAAATATCAATATAGTATACATATATCTCGGGTTGGTTATTATTAGGTTTTCTTTGTTAACGTCCCTAGTAGTGGCTGGGAGTCTAGATCTGTGCCCAGCGTATAGCAATAGGCTCACATCCTCTTTCATGAGACATATTGTAATAGGAACATAGGAGTACTGCGCTTCTCTGCCTAACCCTTCAGGGAAGTACAGGGCGTGATGTTATGTTACTCTGAACTAGCACTAATCATGCTGTTTTGCAGCAGCAACATGGCCTTCAGCGCGGTGCTTGTGCTGGCATGCTTGGGCGCGGCGCACGGTTGGGGCGGCCTGTTCAACCGCTTCAGCTCTGACATGCTGGCCAACTTGGGCTATGGGAGGTCCCCATACCGCCACTACCCTTACGGACAGGTAGGTTGAATAGCTGCAACCCATTATCCATATAATTTAAGCCAATGAGTAAGCAGGCAGATATAATTATTTTTGTTCTACAAGTCAATACATATCACTCAAAATATCATCCGCTGTGGAAGAGTCCTAGGATGCATTTTACGGTTATCGTTGCCCATGCCTGGGGAATGTTGTTTACAGAAACGGAGATGCTTTGTTGCTGTATCAGAACGCAACAACTGATGCATATGGTGATATTGCGGTAATCAAACCATGTATTGATCTCTGTATTTAAAATCTATGACAAGAGATCAAACATTAACTCATGCGCATGCGTTATGAATCCTATAATATCTGATTCATTCATGCTAAATTACATTACAGCCACTTCATTACAGTCTTCTGGATCTGGTAGCCTGATAATAAAAGAACATAATTTCATACATCTTCTGTAGTCATTTCCAGTTAAGACCTATTCCATTTCCTGTACTACAAGTAACTGAGCTATAAAACGCCAGCGAGAGGACGACGATATTCGCCGTAATCACATTATTGTTATGTTTCTGCATTAAATAAATGTTGCCTTTGGTGCTGATCTTATTTTGCTCCACTGCTATATACAAGTCTCCCTCAGCAACGGAAAGAGTCGTGGAACAACAATGGAGCCTTGCAGTATTCCAATACTGATAATTGCTAGTACATCTTTCAAAACGTACAGCAACTTGACCCACGGTCGATTCCATCCAATTAAACATTACTATTTAAGGGTTCTATTAAAAGAAAACAAAAAACAGTCAATGCCACACCTGTAAGCCTAAAAAGAGGGAAGCAATAAACAAAAGCCAGAAAATGAACAATAATTTGGTGATGGGAAAATAAGACAATGAAAATATAATATACGGATAGAGTTTGTTAATCAAAAAGAAATTTTTCCCACCGAGATACAATTAACACAATATAACATTAGATACAAAGTTCATACAAAAACAAAACTTTGAACTTGAACCAAGAAACGTGGTTCATGGTGGTATATGTATCAAGGCGATGTACGATTTTTATCAAACTTGTATCTGTCTCTAACTGGCTGAGTAACTCGGAAACAAAAACAGAAAGGGATTCCGTATGACATGGCTTGACTCACGTGTGTTTTTGTATAAGCACTCACGAAACATTTAATAGTAAGAAAAGGGTTAATAATACGCCACTAACCTTCTTAGGAAATCGTTTGCTAAGCAATTAGACAGAACACCGACAATTTAACGAATTGGGAATCGATGAGTTATAATCGATCCATTTCAGTTGGAACTTACCTTGCACGAACGTTCGAATGAAATAAAAATCGATATTTGTTCCGTTATCGATTATCATTTAAATTCTACGCGGTTTTTATATTTTCCGCTGCTACATTATTCAGTCAAAGAGTTCTGAACTTGTTTACCGTCCGCGTACTCGATTTCCACAGATATTAGATACAGATACTATATTTCCATATATTATACAGATACTATATTTCCACAGATATTAGATATAGATACAGATACTACATAGATATCTCCACGTCAGGCTCCTTACGGCGGAGACAGACAGCACCAAGTGCCAATTATAAATAGCAGATAAAGCGAAGAATGGTGAAATCAATGATGCTCTCCTGTACAATATCCTTCTTACAATTAAACTGCTTTACTACACCATATGTTTTTATCAAAATGTATTTCTGCAGTTTACAATTAAAACAAAAAAGTTTTATTTAAAAAGAGGTGACATGTACGTTGGACAAAAATCCATTGATATGATCTGAATCTCTGAAAATGTGGAATCTGTCCAAAATTTCACCACTTTTAATTATACTTAATTCTATTCCTCCTAATTCCTCCTCCATTCCAAGTAACATTGAGACTTAGTTTTCTTAAAACCCATAACAAACCCTGTTTTATCTCGTTGTACACAATTTTAACCGTGCTTTTGGTAAACAAATTAAGACAAACTTTTCTACCACCTGACCTCACATTCAAGTCACAGAGCTCTTGGCAGAATAACGGTAAGATGATTAAAGTTTCTCACAAGAGAATAAAGTAACGCGGGCAAGAAAAGCTTCGACTATAAAAGATAATATAAAAAACCCTCTAGAGTTAAACCGGTCAGACCATGCGTTCCATTTTTAGCTACCTCCGATCCGTTCATTGATTTATGTCTTCAAGCGAACACGTCAAAAGGTCGCTTGGTAATTCCCAAGTGAGCCGTACAGCGCTGCGAGCATTCATCCACAAACCCACTCGATTGACACCCCTGATGTATATTGGTGTTTCATTTCATATCCATGTTCATTATAACATATCATTCCGATCCCACGTCACATACTTGAAGGGGTGTTCGAGAGGTAAGGGGAAGGAGCGGAGGAGGAGGAGTAAATAAGGAGACGTTGCGTAAGTCAGCGAGCCGTGACGTCAAATGAAGCGAATAATTCCTAATGGATGGAGCTACATGTTTTTCGAGCATCGCTAATGTAATGACATGGTAGTATTGTGTTATTTTGTTTTCCTTATTTCTATTTTCTTACTATCGCACATACGACAATAAATCATTTTTTGCATAATCGCGCCATGCCCTTACGGTGTAAGCAGAGACCACCGAATGCCAAATATCTCTATCCCTACAGACGAGACTAGTTGCCAAAGGAAAAAATCAATAGGGTTCATAAACAAAATGCATTAAAATCTTATTTATAATATCCCCCTAAAATATTATTTGTCCTTGCAAAAATATCCAAGAAGAACAAGTCTATATTGGGTCTTACTTTCAAGGTGGAACCAGAAGAGGTGTACGCTGAGGCCCTGGAAGGCAACCGTATAGAAGATGCGGATGACACCCACTGCTACAGCGCCCCCTGCGCCATCAACGGAGACTGCTGCCGAGGACTTATGTGTTTGGAGACCGGTAAGTATTATTATTGACTTCTATTTCGCCAGCAACCAAGACAGAAGATAAAGAGAGGAGCAAAGGTAATGCTGCAAAGTGCGGTCATGGAGGTACGTATTTTTGGAAAAAAATGTGTAGCGGAATTTAAAATAAATAATAATAAAACGTTTTCAGGAAAATTCTTGTCTTCTTTGAATCCAGAAGGATTTTTTTTTACTGTGACATACCGTGTTGAACTTTTACACACCAAGAATAGAATAAGTCCAAGACGACATATACATATAAATACTGCTAATACTAAAAGATTTAAGGGGTTAGGTGGGTTTCAAAAGCTCAAAATAGGTACATTTTTATGATTTTTTTTATTTAATCAACAGAATATTTCATTCCATCAATTTAACACATAAAAGATATATATCTTATAAGTAGTTTGTGAAATTTTCATTGAAAAATATTGAAAATTAAGGCGTGGACACGTCGTCTCCTATGACCCCTCAAAACAAAGTTCTCTCGGCGTAGTCAGGATAACTCATGACAGATTCATCTGAAATGCAAAAACCAAAAATTTTCTGTTAGTAGATGTTTAAAACTCGTGCTTGGACGAAGGAAAAAAAAAAACAAAAATTACATTTTTGGCGGCGTTGAAAACAAAAAACCCTTATTTTGAGTAAAATTTGCACCCTTCATGGCCTTGAAAAATTACTTGGAATAGAAAAAAAATTCGTTCGTTCAAGCACGAGATAATGTTATTTTGAAGAAGTGTGCAAAATTTGAAAGAGATCGGTTCATAAGTTTTCGAGAAATCGTGACTACCGATTTCAAAAATGTAGTTTCGAGAAAAAAGCGATTGAAGATTTACATTCAAATAACATGTAAAAAAAACTTTTTTTTAACTTACATAGAGTCATCGATTCCAGCACTATATAATAAAGTGCCTGCTGCAGTGGCAATATCCAGAACATACATCCGGCAAGTCCTAAGCCTAGTATTCGCATCATAAAAATAAACTTGCGATTTATTTCGTATGATCTGCCAATTTTTCGGCATGATAAAATTTCTCTCGGCATACAATTTTCGCATTCCACCTGAATTTTAAATCCAAGACCAAATTTCACACACTGTTTAAAATCAACTTTACCGTTACACACTTTGTCCTGTCCATTTTCATTTATTATATTACCGCACTTCACTAAAGTTGATAGTGTTGAAAATACTAAAAAAAAGTCTATAATGGCATACTCAAGAGTACCGTCTTCTGGCACGTGTATTTCGTCTTGACTCCTCAGTTTTTTCGCAGACGTGCTGGTGAAAGATTTCTCGTCTACCTCTGCAGTCTTAGGGTTGAAAGATTGTCTTCTTTTTTTGGGTCTATCTTTTCTCTGAGCACCCGATGCTTGATCAGATCTTGTAACTTTATGCATTTTTCACAAAATTTATAATAACCTCGATAAAATTCACAACGAATACTTATAACTTCAAGCAACCTTGCAGTTCGACTGAGAAAATTCAACTAAATTCCAGTACTAAAATAGGTTAAATAACTAATTCAATGTGACCATAGAAAGGGAAAGAAAGGAGAAATGGTAAGCGTAAAGCAAGGGACAAAGACGACAAACGACAATAGCTAAGCAGCTGCCTCCATATACCTGCGTCACACTCGGTTATAGCCTGATGGGTGAAACATCCAAAGGATCTCTTAGAATATGACTCGGATCGTTTTAAAATTTTAAAGGAATATTCTCAACATATTCAATTATAAGATAAGCAAAAAAAAAATTCGAGTTTTTGAAATTTTGAAACCCACCTAACCCCTTAAGGCCAAGTGCGGGTTGGCACACTTCACACACCTTAGAAAACATTTTTTTTAAATTCTAAGTTATGTAGGTTTCCTCACGATGTTTTCCTTCACCATTCTGTATAGTAAAAATAAAAAATTAAGTCCCCGGTATATTTCAAAAGTAAGTAGGTACCTACATCAAAATTAGATCTGAACAGTAATATAAATCCTACTTTTATAATATGTTGTTAAAATTCTGTAAAACTCCATGTATGAAATAGAAAAACAAGAGGCAAATTTTTTTGCTAAATATAACAATTAGATCAGACGTCTCCAATTTAGTTAATTGGCGTAATTCGATCGCGCGAGCCACCGGATGTGTTTATCTAAATACATTGAAAACAGATACTAAGTGACTCACACACATACACGACACTAGGGTTGTCACATCATATGTTAAATACAACCTATACAAACATGACATAACATAACATCGCGCCTATATTACTCTGAAAAGGTACGCAGAGGAGTGTAATGATCCACTTTTTATTGATTATGACTTTATGTTATATGTCCCATGGAATAGAGGGTAAGCCATCGGGTG
>DVPF01000054.1:0-12626 GCA_018239045.1 Yanguna cosyra | reverse complement strand
GCACTTATCCAGACTCCGAACCACTACTAGAAAATCTAAATTAGAAAATTTTGTAGTGTTCGACCTGGGAATCGAACATAAACAACATAATAAAAATCGTGATAATTATGAGTCGTACAGATCATAAATTATTCCAAATAGTATTCGCGTAACTCCTTTTTCCAGACGGTTGCAGAAAACATCTCGTAAATACTCGAGAGTTATTAGTATTCCTTTACCTCCGTGTAGATAATAAATAAGCGACATTTTGGTATTTTTACATCATTATATAGCTTAAAATTAAATTGCCCAGTTGCGTCAGTATGTCTGAATGCAACGATATATTTGAGTACACAATCGATGTACGTTTTGTAAATTAAGAATAAAGTCAAACAAATCCGACAATTTTAAAGTTTCCTTGCATGTATTTGTTTACATCCTCTGGTCTTAGAAACTACGTGAATGAGTGTTCACATTTTTCATAGTTTTCATCATAATAACTCGTGTATTATGACACATAAATAGTTGTCCTGGATAGGAATCCACGAGGCCGACTCAGAAGTCAGCATTGCTAATGATTTGCCTGAGTAAGTACGTGAAAAAATATTACGATATCAATAAAAACAGGCCAAATTTAATTTGAATGCTAACGAAGAAAAAAATTACCCTTAAAATAATTATATAGAAAAAGTCTGTAAACCGCCAAACTGGATAGTATAATTTCAGGTAGCTCGCACGTTTACTTACTCGACCTCGTTTCAGTGGTAAGTATCTCTTTAATAATACATGAGCTCCGTCAAAGTTTCACATAAACTGGCCGCCGTTGACGGTGATGAAGTCATTTACGTTCGGAATATTCTCGAAGCGTTTATCGTCAAAAAAATATTAATAATCGTGTGCGCCGAAAAAATATAATGAGGCGCCTGTAAACAGGCCACGACCGATAGCTACTGGGTTTCGATCGTTCGGAATACTGAATAGCTGCGCGTTTTATTAATGACGTTGTAACCAGTCGTTTCACCCGACTTTAATGTATAACGACTTCCAGCGGCACATCGAAAATTTACGTGCATACGAGTTGATCAATTAACAGAGGCACCTCCCTCACGCACCGGACTAGAATGGGCACACGGTTAATGCACTTCATATTGACATAATATTTCCAGTGGGACGCGAATCATGCAATAAATCTGAGGGAAATGTTTCATTAACTATTCAGTTATTATTTCAATTTCCAATGAAGTATGAATAAGTGAGACAAATTAGTTCAAGAAATTGGGCAATCTCATTACATCCTTTCGAATGATTTTTAATTTTATTCTATTGCTAGACATTCTCTCAGATGCGTAATTGGATGTACATGTGTGTATACAATCACATTAATAATTTCTCCAGTATACTCATTGGTGCACGTAAGGAGGCTCCCCGAGCGGCGACTAGATATTATAATATTAACTACGAATATATCCTCTCCGGTGCACGCTGGACATTGCGAGTAATCCTTTCAACATGATGGTTGATTATTCCACGGCCCCTCTTAGGGTCAACCGACAAGATCAGCTGTCGATTCGAAGGAGCAGACTAATTCTTCGTTAACACTTATTTTTTCATTGTTGAACACCGGTCTCCTCTCAGAACGAATAGGCTTGAGGCTATAGCCTGCCACGCTGGCCAAGTGTGGATTCGCATACCTCACACGCTTCAGCGAACATATTACTGGAAGTAAAGTATTGCTCAATGCAAATGAACAATACTCTTGCAATACGCAAAGATGCTCTGCGAGCGATTTCCTCGAACGCATCGATGAAGCAAGAGTTTTACGTGAGTACGTCGATTTAATTTCCGAGAACAAGGCGGGTGTTGTTCCGTGTATCGAGTTATCTGCAACCGGCGGAGATTTCATGCGGTCTCCGTGTTTACGAACGAATTAATTCAGGCCATTGTTTGTATTCATTGTGAATTTCATTTATAACAAGCAAGACTAAAGAAGAAGATGGAAATATCTAAGTTCCAAATAATCACATTTTCTAATTTACGTTGGAAAATAAATGTTTTATAATGTCTATTTATCAGCAACCGGTCAATTGAACCGATTACATATTGACAATTAAGAAAAGAGTCAGTTCTATTAATTATCATCAAGAATCGAATTGACTCTTTCAAACAGTACAGAATTACACCGTACATGAAGAACATGAAAAATTATTTCATGCTTTAATTATTAACTTATTGGATCATTTGAACGGGTAACGGTTTTATTACCTGACGCTAATCTAGCCATCTAACCGAAGTCATTACACGCGACCAGTATCACTGGGAATTGCTCATTTTAATTTACTGCAATCTATGGGCGAGCCACAAATGTTCCGTAAAATTGCATCCATTATGCACATAGAGCGGAACATTTGCATCTCTTAGCGGTAAATCCCAAGATTACATGGCTTTTAACGATCTAACTAAATTATTACCGAGCGATACCATTAAAACATAGCTTAGGCACTAATGAATTTATCCAATACGTATTAATTCAATTGGCTTGCATGTCTAGTATTACACTTTCAGAAGCTATCATCATCATCAGCTACACTTTTATCATTTCACTTTTGGACACGAGTCACCTTTCAGAATTAGAAGGTTTAGGGCCGATTGTGTCACGTTGGCTAAGTGTGAGTTGGCTGGCTCCACATGCCTCGGAACACATGGAAACTCTATGGTGTGGCGTCTTTCACAGCGTTGCCCTTTGTCCTTGCGGTATTCTTCAATCTTTAAAGTACACATATGTTACCGTGAAATTAGTTATGCATATCAGTGCTGGTATGCGTAATCCCGCGGTGCGAGGCTCCAAACTGAACCACTACCTTCTTACCAATTATATGAAACTTTATGAAATGTCTCGCAATGTCGCCGAAACGGCAGAATGATCAGAACTTGTATTTAAAAGTAAAAGTAGGTCAAATCAAGCTTATACGATTCAATTTAACATAACTGTAAGAGCGGGAACATGCTTAAAGTGAAAGAGAAAACAATACGAAATTAGTAGTAGTCAGCGAAATATGATTGATAAAGATGCCGAGAGAAACCTAGACTGACCTGTCTTGACCAATTATGTGAGGTACTAGCTGATCGGAGAGCATCAAGTCTTCGAAATCGACGCAGATATTATACGAAGGGAGTAACGAGTGTAGAAGCGCGTCAGATCTTTAAGGATTGGGAAATTTGAAACTCGATGCACTCTGCATACCCCGTAGGGTGTCTGACGTGACGATGCAATAAATTACAAAAAGTAGTAGTTAGCAACCGAGCCGAGCACTCGCAGCGCGTACGCCACTCCAACACTACGCCCCCAAATCCCGATTGCATATCAAAGCCACAAAGCCTTGAAACCGATCCGACCGCATCACTGTGCACACGTATTTTGTATCAACCGACTGAAACACGCAAGTCCCGTATTCGGTGTATCGATGTAACACAAAACGTTCATTGTTTCGTATCGACGAGATTAACAGTAAACAGATATGTTACGTATTAGTTTATTTTAACTATGAGCACGCTTCGTTTCTTTCATGTTAATGTACGAGTATTGATTATTTTATCTATCGTATTATCTAGTATTATATAGAACGCGTACTATATTTCTGAGAAAAACTTCGTTTCAATGAGTGTTAATACAAACACTTAATAAACAAAATTAACTATGTATGGGTATAAAACTGATGCACAAATACATATTGCATTCGAAATTATTATTTAACAAGTTGTTTTGTTTAAGTTACATTGATTTGTTTGCGCTTTAGTTATGAATTCTTTTAAATAAATAAATAATAACAAAGTACCTCGGAGTAGGTATAAACATGCTTGTACTGCACTAAATGTTACGTTACTCGTTTGGCTATTCCTACTGCCATAAATAACATATTATCACGCAAGTATTCCCCAAAGAGGTAGGCTAAAACACCTTGCATACATTAAACCTCCGAGCCTCAACCTATTAGGACTTTGACCAACGAGGCTGTCATAACGCGGTGTAAATAATATAAAGTTATATAATATATACTACAGGCGTGAAGTTACGTTTTTTATATAACCCGATTCTCAACTCGCATGCGCAGCACAGGGATTATGGGCATAACCCCTCAGGGTAGGCCCATGTCTAGTAGCGGCCTGCAATAGGTTGATGATGATGATATAACAAAATTTAACTTCCCACTCAACCTTCCAAAACACACATACACAATGAGAAAACAATTGATCATATGTTGGTTGGCAGGTGGCGTGTAATGACACCTCTCAACATGACACTCGGGTGATGTAAACTACCACATGCATTGGTATTTGCGGTTGAATGTCTACCTACACGTATTCCAATATTTCAGTACTCGGTAACACTCCTACGACGCATATCGATAAAATTATAAACAGTGGAGTTGGAAAGAATAAAAAAAAGTAAAAACAATAAATAAAACACCGATCTACGTACATCTTGTATCTCCGAGACGCTCACCACCCACGCACGTGAGGGGGTTTGGCTTTTGTTTCTATCAAATGGTCTTCTAAGAAATAGAATTGCACGCTACAGTCTGGAAGCGGCAATATTTATGTAATTCGGCCAATAGGAAGCGTCGGCAACTCAACTACAACCTACGCTCGATCATATCACGGTTGTGCGGAATGAGATACGTAGTCTAGTCAAAATAATGTATGAGCGGTTTAAATACTCTTAGAGCTCAAGAGGAACTATCGTACTACCTCAACATGGCCAATGCTGACGTCATTCCCAAGAATAATTTACGTTATCAACTCTACTATCTGAAGTTTCAATCGTATCGCTGAGCCAGTTATAAAAACGTGTGTTATTTTTTTCTAACTCTGATTCTAATTAAAATAGTTAAGTCTAACAAACAATACGTTTGAAGAGTCACCTTGAGAGTGTCTATGGTCAGTGTCGGGTTATCTGTCTAACGCGATCAGTCCGATGCTGTGGCCGAGATAAGAGACGTGGGCGGCATTCCGAGCAGCGCCGCGTCGCGCTGCGCAGTGCGCTTGAAATCGAAAGTGCCCAACGATTTCCACTGACACGATGTTTTCGTAAGCTGCAGAGCGTTGTTGTAAAGTATGCGTAAGGAACAACGCATCGGTTCGGCCGTGCGACGAGGACTGGGTGCATTTTCATTTAAATATGTTCACAAAATTTTTAATTTACGCTAGGAGGAATATCAAACAGTATAAACGCTAACAAATGTTATTACTAAAATAATGGCATGACAAACATTTTCAAAGATGTAACTAACCTTTTACCATCTCTCAAGTGTTGATTCATGAATAATGTATATAATATATTAAGTTTGTCCTTTGTAGCCCTTGAGGTTCATAATAAATTGTAGGTAATTAATTAAAGAACATAACCTAGGGCAAATATAGTCAGCTATTAATTAAATAGGCTATCCGCTTAATAACCTTCGCCTCAAAGACGGTGAGCATCACGAACAAAATCTGTGACTCAAAAAATAAGTCACTCATGACGCTACATGAGTCAAAACTAAAAAATCAACGTTCAGAGCGAAGTCGTCGACCCCTAAATTTTTTATCGCCCAGCACCATTCGTCGTGGCGTTCAATACCCAACTTTAAATTGTATTGAAGGGCCAATTCTCGCCGCGTCGTCTGTCAATATAATGATGCGTTATTAACTCAATATAAAACAGCCGGAATGCCCTTGTGATATCATCGAGATGTAAGTCGTTGAATGCATTGACTAATAGTAGACATTTCGAGTGTTCTGTTGGAAGGTCGGCTGAGGCGAACTCTTGCTTGATGCCGACAATATGGAATTTGAGATTAGGAGTGTACTTATACAACAAGCATGCGATGGTTTTAAGTGCATTTATAACGATATCGAATATAGTAAATTTGCCCTAACATTCGCTTATAAGTTACTAATGTATAATACCAATAAAAAATTAATATAAGTAATTAAAGGTAACATTTCAGGTTAAGTTATTAACGACAATGATAATTTTGTATAAAAACATAAAATTATACATCCTGTATTTAATCTTCAAAAATCCTATTCCCTGTTTCAACAATTTCACACAACATGATACAAATGAATCTGATTCATAAGTTCAATGACACACGTGAATTAAAGTAACCAGGTATTTGTGAAACTCAATGGAAGCTGATGCAACACGCGTCAATCAACTCATTGCTCGAATTGCCATATAATCGCAACGAATGCGAGGAAATCGATTCGAACGAGATTAATTCTTGTTTTAAACGTCCACTTTCACCCAGTACGGCATTATTTCGTCGTGTTTTCAGTTGAAATACGCTAATTAACGTATTTAAGCTCTAATTAGCCGTACAATTTTTTTTAATTGCGATCTTCACGTTAACACAGGCAGAATAAAACCCGTACAACGATTGTCGACACTTTTGTCTTTCGTATTATCTCATCATAAAACACGATTTTTGGTCACTCGTACATATTGCTAAAATATGCAGAGGCATGGTTATTTGGTTCGAAAAGAGGCAGAACCCGCGTTAGGGTAACCAGACGGCTGGTAAACTACATGCATATAAACATATGTACATATATATACAGATACTCATATTTAATATTGTCTTGGATGGGATTCGAATTCACGATACATTTACTCACGAGTTATATATTTAGCAATTTACACCTAACCGTGGTACTCAAATCCCATTCTCATATTCTGTATTTTTCTATATGTTTTTATATACTTTTTATCCTTTATTGTTGTTAACAAAGGGTGGACTTAATGCCAAGGGGTATTTTCTACCAATCAACCCAGGTGATGATGAAATGTTGGGGCAGGCATCTAAACCTAATAAATTGTAAAATCCCTAAAAATTATATGAGATATATTCAGTAATATGTGAAAGATGTAACAGTATTAGAATAAACATAATATAATTATAATGAAATATCCATTTACACACACATACCTACACTTTTATATACACATACATATGTACGGTTTTCTTAAGTAACCAATTTAAATAAGGCTACGTAAAATATATATATGTCAGTATACAAATACTGAGTAGACTGACCTATATGTAGGTCTTATCAATTAATAAGAACCAAATGAAACACTCGTTAGTTACGAACAATGGGTAATGAAGTCATTGATACGAGCATATTTGATACAATTCATACCAATATACGTACGTGGGTTTTGCTTTTAAATTTACACGATTATTAAAAAATAACGCAATAATAATGGAACCTTTGAACAATTATTTTTATATTTTCAGGCAAAAAATAAATGTAATAACGTACTATATTATAATATTTCTATTACAGCCAGTATCATATAAATATTTAATAAGCATGTTCCATACGATAAAAGCGAAAGTATAATAATATACATAGCCGGCCAGTTCATGTGCATATCATAACGAAAATATGGAAATAGCTTGTACCATATTAACACTTGAAATAGACAGGTTCAATAAAATTACCATTTATAAATATACTCTACTTGATATGTAAACAAGAAGGGCATGAAGTCAAAGTGAAGATTGAAAACTGTACGGGAATTTGTAAATATCCAGCGCCAACGCAGTCTTGAATAAGACAGTTTCATAAAGTAATTATGAAGTAGGTATACATAGATGTTGTTGATGAATACAAACGAGACAAAACTCGGTAATATCAATTTAAATAGAGCTTCATTGAAACTAAGCATAGAATATTATGCTTGATAATAGTGTTTAAGAATTTTATTTCTCAAAAGAACTCAATATTTACTTACAGAGAAACATTACTGTTACAGTACCATAATTGACTAAACGTAACATGCTTGTAGTCCCATGCATGTAAACGTAACTTGTAGTCCCCGAAGAGGTAGACAGAGCAGTCTTACACGCCCATGTTTCGCCAGTTACCATTTACGTCCCTCAACGGAATAGCTGGTGTGCCTATTGTCATAAACAGGCCACCAATCCACACTCCGAGCCGCTACTAGAAAATCTAAGTTAGAAAAATCCAATAGTACCCGACCCGGAATTTCAACTAGGACCTCTCGATCGGCAGTCGCGCTTGCAACAAGTATGGTCCAACGCGACAGTCACCACCACGACCAACCAGGCATCAACAATAATATACTACTTAATTTATTTAATATACAGTACAGTATTAATTTGAATAAGGAACAGACGCACTGAGTGGCACGTGGGGAAGTGTTGGCTGGAACTAACAACAGAGTGCATAATCAGAGAAGGCAGATCCGTGTCTGCTAAATATATCGCCGAGGAGAAACACTGCAGACAGTTGACAGGCACTGTATTTATTTTGCAGTTGCCCTGCAAATTAAACTGTGATTAGTTACAATCGCATAAAACTGTTATTACAGTTATATAACGCATTGTACAATTAACGGTACAGTCGAGAACAGTGAATAAAAAAACTGAAGCAAAAAATGAATATTTAATTACTAAGCCTGATACCTCGTCGAAGTTTCAATAAACAATACTTAATATTTTATGTACAATGTACACCAGTTCCTAAAATGTTTGAGCATTGGATACAAAAGTACTTCAAATGACGAACATTTATTTTAATTAACATAACATACTTTCATACTAGCGGAGAGAAACATAATTTAATTATGGAATATGTGCCGTTCACGGGGTTGAAAATCAGACACAAAATCCACCGGCAAGAATATTTATGAAGCTAATGAAAGTTTAATAATAAACCGCTGAACAGAAATAGAAAACGTTTGATTAATTTGAGGACCAGACAAAGAAACGAAAATTTCAAAAAGTATCTTCTTGCTGCTTGTACACAGCTAACAATACCAATTACCAAACTCAGAATATATTTGAAGTACACATTTTATCTTTGCAACTGTTTAATACACATATATACATACATAGCTAATCCACAGGTATTTGTACAAATGTATGATTGAATACGTATATGAATGTGTGCTTTTTGAACATCTGATAAGTAACATTGACATATACCAGTGTTACAAGTATTAATCCATGTTATCGTTTTACTGTGACGTAAACACATTATATACATACATATTTATACAAACAGTTAGATGCGTAATTAGAATAAATCAACTATCTCATTGTTATTACAATGTGATCATTTGACCCACGTGGTGCTCAAGTATGCCGCGATAACCCATAGCAAGCTGCATCCGTGTGCGCGGCAGTCTCCATTATGCGGATGTACAGATGAGATTTAAGTTATCAGTACTGAAGACACTAGGCAACGATAATTATATTATTAGGGATAGGGATAGGGAAACATTTGGATTACATGGGCTTATAACAAATATTACAGATATATATAATATAGGATGAAAACTGTCTTTGATATCAATAAAAGTAAACGTAACATAACGCCTAAAATCCCGAAGACGTAGGCGGAGGAATGTAGTGTACTCCCGCTTTTCACCAGTTATATTTACCTACATTCCACTGTGGAATAGGGGGTGAGACTAAATAGACTATATAGAGTATGTGAATACATTCACTAGACATAAATTGTGACTTTGGGCCAATACTAGACATTTCTATCAAAAAAGCTCAGTTAGAAAAATCCAACAACCAACAACCCAGGACCTGGGTTTTAAATTCAGGATCTCTAGATCGACAGTCGCGCATACAACCACTCGACCAACGCGGCGCTCAGCATGACTAAATACATACACAGCAGTGTATTTGCTCTGAAAAACATGATTGGCTTTTTACTGCAAAACGTAGGCGTTGCAAATGAACAATATGCAATATTCTGGGGCGATTATCGTCTCGTTGGCCGTAATGTGCTACAGTTGTAAAACGGCTGCAATCACAGTCAATAATCATTGGACGTGCATTGTCAATATTTTTAAGATATGATACCCTAATATAGATTGTTACGTATATCCACTCTTCTGCATACTATGACCTCTTCGGGTATTACAGGCGTGATGTTACTTTTTTATAATACGTTATATGTATATGCTGTGCTGAATGTTTAATGCATAGTTCACACTTAGGCGGGTAGCCATTTATTACTTTACAAAAGCGATATAGGATCACGTGTACACAAAATCTCTATTACATTTTATTTTAGAATCCAATGGCCTTGATCAAGGCTTTTTGCATGTCTGTGGTTAGTTCAAAGATTACAGAGTGTTCTACGCATCGAACTTAGTATTTGCTTTTTAAATATTTACACCTTGGTGATCAATAAGTTTTAAATATGTAAATAGATTAAAGTGAACAATTTCTATCATTCTCTTGTCGGTTACGTTATCTCAGAATCAGAAATGTTCTGTATGTATACACTACCGCTCTGGCTAAGTGTGTGTTATCGTTATCACACAATAAACAACTGAACAATAAGTAAATAAATACACGGCGCCGCACCATCACTTCGCTGAGAGCGACGGGAGCTCATGATGACGGATCTGAGTTAGGCTCAACACATTTTGGGATATTCCGAAAAAACATACGTGTATTAGGCCGATAGGTATTTTTTTTTATTGCTGCACCTTCATTGTCCGAAGGAGTAGGCAGACGAGTGTGGTACACTCCTACGATTCACCTTGTAAATTCTACGTCCCACCATGGAATAGGGTCAGACTATTGCAGTATAATGGGTACAAATCTAGGCTCCGAGATATATCACAAATTCTAAGTTCAAAAAATCCTATAGTAGCCGACCCGGGAATCGAACTCAAGACCTTTCGATCGGTAGTCGACCACCACCGTGCCACCACTCGACCAACGATATGTCTAATAATGAAACTAATAAACACTAAATAGAAATCAAAGTGCATTAATATAAAGCCAAACATGCTTTATAAACTCAAAATATAACGAGCATATCGCTGAAACATTTCAACCGGAACTATCGGATAAGTTATTTCAACGACACGCTATTTATAGTCACAATAATTGCACACCAATACTCGTAATTCAAGGTCGTGTGTTTCTAACAGTAACTAACATCGAACTGAAATTATATTGTACTTGCTTATGATCACAGGTGGTCAGCAATTACGCCTATTTCAATCATAAGTCAATCAACTAAAGTGAATATGAGATTTTCATCGAAACGACTATGTATCAAACCTTTAAAATCTATATAATTTATACAGTTCTTTACTGATTGCAGTAATCAACTTATTGAATATTTTCTACGTGTCTTATAAATGTAAAGATTTATTGAGTAGGTGGGCACTAACTGTCACAGATACTATACTGGAAAATCAATAAGAAGAAAATATTGACTGCCTTGTTGGTCGATTGGTTGCAAATGCGACTGCTAATTGAGAAGTCCCGGGTTTGTGTCCGGTGTATTGCAATAGGCTCACTCTCTATTTCATGGTGGGATGCACACGTAACTAGTGAAACGTGGGAGTGTTCAACACTCGTCTGGCTGTCTCTTTGGGAATTACATGCGAGATGTTACGCTTCACGTTGAAGAGAATATTCAGTAAAAGTAAGTAAAAACAGAAGCGTAACGAATGCCTAAACAAAAGAAATGTGCATACTGCATTTAATTGCTTTGGAGCAGTGGAACAAAGCGATCTCGACACGAAGCGGTGTTTCCGCGCCAAGGCCGCGGCGGCATGCGCGCGCGTCTCTCTCCATAGTCTCCGTCACAATTTCATTTGTGTAGTCGTCTTATTAATATAAAATACTACACATCACTCAAAATAGGCTCACCATCTACTCCATAATGGGCCCTAAACGTAACTGATGAAACGTGGGAGGGTAGTACTACACTCCTCTGCCTACCTCTTCGAGGATTACAGGCGTAATGTTACGTACTACATGTTACGTACCTTCCATTGAACCAACAAATAGCCAACACAATAACGTTTTACGAAATCTCAACTTTTGTCTAGAATGCTTTTAGCGTAGCGGCATAATCGAATTTAAGGCCAGCAGAGACCGGGCGTCATCGATAAATTAATCGGGAGGGACGTCAAATAAATGCATTAAACGTTAGTACTTTATCGCGAATCTCGGCGTATCCTGACCCGAGAGTGCTGGCGCCAGTCAGGGATGCCAAATGCACTTTGTGAATGTTTTAACGTTTATCGACTTTATTTTAAACTCGAAATGCAATAATACCCACTGATATAACCCAGCAGTGTATTGCTACCCCATACAACTACCACCTTTCCCATGTGCTCCAATGATCTGTGCTTTAATGTGGAACTAAGACTTAATAGGACTTAATATAGTATAGGATTCCTAATACGGAAGAAAGATTGCCCTGCATTGTTGACGAAACTTCCCCAAGCAAGGATACCATGTCACTAGGACAGTTTTGTAATTAGATGGTCTAACGACCAGTACATTGGGTGCAGTGGTTAGCGGACATGATTGCTGGGATAAGTATTTGTGAGACGAGCATAAGTTATTTGTTTTGTCCTAGGTGTAAAAAATATTTATATTAGATAAAAATATATTTATATGTATTTATTTATATGTATGTTTTAAGTCACCGTAGCATAGGCATTGCTTAGTTTGGGATTAAGTGGTCTTTTGTGAACAGTTACATATTTGTAAAGAAAACATTTCTTTAATTCTACTTATACAGCACTCCTCTGTTGGTAAAACAGTATGTAGTTTATAGATGGCGCTGTGAGTAGTGGTGATTAA
>DVPF01000053.1:0-12738 GCA_018239045.1 Yanguna cosyra | reverse complement strand
TGCGAACGTGCGGCGCGGAGCGGCGGAGGGTACGCAACGAGAGAACGGAAACTGCCAATAAGGGGTCGTGAGAAGGCGATCCCCAACCCGTATGCCCAGCGGGATTTTGCCCAGAGTCCCTTGGTCAAGAACCCCTCAGGGGATGACTATATGTAGCAGTAGATTAAGACAGGCCGATGATGATGATAAAAAGTAATAATTTTATATGCCTTATTTTTACATCATGTCCTTTCTCTTTATGGACGTTTAATATGCTATCTCTCAATCTAAAAATACAAGTTGGAAATTATCAAATGTTTCATTGTAATATTATGATAGCTAACTAACGACTAGCGGTGACATACACAACAGACAGCAGAAAATTATCTTAAAATTTGTAACTTGTCCAATTACTGATGCTATATACATAAATTTATATTTTTTCGACCTTTTTATCATTCCACTTTTGCTCCCAAGCCACCATAAAAAAAATATCTGTTTGATGGCAAATCGAATGCGATCACTCATTAGGGCAAGGGGCGTAACACCCGATATTGAATTATTTCATCGATTTTGAAAAGTTCGTAATGTTTTTTATTTCATTTAAATCACAACAATCCGGCACTTTGACTAAGATTGTTTTTAAAAAATAACTACCCCACAGATTTCCGTCATAACGGTGGCGTTGAAAAGCTAAGTTTTTAAGCTTTAATAAAAAATAATTTTGTAATAAAAACACATCTGCATTATCAAATGCAGCGGCTCTGAATGCGCGCTTGGGGAGTGAGTCGATTTGCTTGCACGCGAGTGTATAATCAATTAACGCTGGTATGTAGCAAAAAATGTGCTAGCTCATTGTCGTTGATTTTGCACATCGACGATAAGTTGATGCAAAATGACGGCTTACAAAAGCTATACAGTTGACAGTCGGCACGTGGCCGTATCCAAATATTTGTTTCACCTTTTAGTTTTTGATACGAAGGTGCAACTTTAAAATAGGCTTCACGCAGAGACATTTCCCAGGGGCTATGACTTATAACAGTTTCTTTAAAAAGGCGATAAAAGAGCCTTCCAAAGCTGGCAATGCGCTGCCAACTGGAACAATTGGCTGACTTAAATGTCTAATAATCAGCTGGATAATTTTTTTCTTTTGCATTTATTTTACTTTTTTTTCAGTGGTTGAATGATAATTAAAAAATGCAGAGCACACTTATCAAAGTTAAATTTATGCCTCTAGTAAAGCAATTTCAAAGAGAAAGCACCAAATACTGTCTAGAAATTGTACCAAACGTGTCGAGTATTAAAGATTTTGACAAAATCGAATGGAGCGAAGAAAATGAACGAATAGAGTACAATGTGCCAATAACATACAGAATTATTATAAAAAAGAATGTTAGAGACCGGAATGAAGATAAAATATATTATTCTTGTATAGACTTAAGACGTTATACAAATTCTAGTCTAGCTTGTGGAGACGTAACTAGAGTTGCTAGTGACAATTTTACGTTAAGCAAAGTTACCACCGATTTCGAACAGAGTATAATTCTCACTGAATATTACAAATTCCATAAAGAAGTAAAAGAAAACAGTGTGTTTTGTAACGAAAAATTTACTATGGATAAGAATAACGACATCCGTCTCGATAGAAATATTCCAAAATCTATAAGAATTACTGAAGACTTCAATGAATTGTGCTTAATCCCTAAAACAATTAATAAAGGTAAAAATATAAAACAATTCATATTGATAATGTTAATGAGTGACGCTTGTACGTAATACTAAACTTCTTGTTTTTTAGAGAATGAAACACAAAGCATAGAAAATACCAGTGCATATGATGATCAGAGTAGAGTTAACTTACCTCAGAACAATAAACAACTTAGGCAGATTTGTACTGAAAGTATAAAATCCAAAGAATCAATTACCGATTTATCAGAAGTCAAAACCAGTAAAGAAAAACGACAAAAACTTACAATTTCTTCTGTTTGCACTCTTAATACAATGGATTTTCCAAGTGTATGTAAAGAAGCCCCAAAAAGTAATTCTAAAATATATGCAAACTATGGTCTAAGGTACAAGAAGGATGGTAAGACTAATAACGTCATCGGGTATCATGGAAGTCATAGCAAGACTACGAAAAGAATATTACCAGACATGCGAGTCGCCTATTTTATGATGACAGTAGAAAACGAAATACTACCTTTAAAAATAAAACTCAATCAAATATATGAAAAATGTGCATCATTAGGATTGCTATGGAAATCTAACTTAGTTGAAACTATACAACCAAATAGTAATAAGGCTATTAATAACAACCAAATTATGTCGAAATGTAATCGTGTGTTATATTCCATTGTATTTAAAGAATGATTGTTGAATATGTTAATAATCTTTATATCCATTGATCTTTGTATTAATTAATATAATGTTGTATAAAATTGTTCTTATAATTTGTAACGTATTCTCGTAAATATTTGTATTTTACGTATGTTTCGTTTTCGTGTAAATATTTTATGAAAATGTATAGAATTATAACGACTATTATATTAATTACATAAATTACATCTTAGCGTTTTATTAAAGTTTCCATTATCTCTATTTTAAGTTTTCGAAGTGATGGATAACAGGTTATGATGGATCAAAAAAGTCAGAATTGGTCGTTTGAGGTTGTGACAATTCCACTACAAGATGATTCCTTGGGACTATCCACTACTACAACAAAAACTACTCCCGTTAAAGTCAAAATTAGAATGAAGAAAGCAAATAAAAAAGGTGCTCCTCGACATGGAGTTATTTCCATGCCGAAAATGACATCTACTAATGAAAGTACTGAGAAAATTCGTGTGGTTCATAGTGATCAAACAATTATGTCTTTTAATATGCTTATGGAAACAGGCACCAAATCAAAGTCATATAAGCAGCAAAATAAGTTCTTCCATTTATTCAAATCAGGTATAACATCATTTTATTATAAGTCTAAAAATATTCTATTCTGGGTTCGAATTAGAAGGTATCATCGTTGAGACTACGTCTGCCCAAGAAATAATTGTTGCATTATTTCGTTTTGGTTTAGAGGGCATCCTAGAAAGACTAACATGTGTCTTATGTTTTGTTCTAACATCATCATCAGGAGAACAGAGACTCCTCCAATTGAGTAGATTTTAATATCTAACAGCTTTGTATATCATTTGACAGTTCTACAAAATTCAATATTTTTATATTTTAGGCAAATGCTTAGGCACCAGAGATAAAGACGAAAATGATCCTCCTTACGTGCGTGCGACTCCTGCTCCGTCAAATGAAGTTACAACGGAACGTCTTCTATCAGAGAAAAACCAATCAGAAACTAAATTAAGTTCCAAATTGCGAAAGGAAATCACTAAAGCACCTGTGTTTTTAGGAAAATGTAGACGAGGTAACTGTGAAATTATATTCATGTGAACTTTATTATATGTGATTATTTCACTTTTCGGTCTGCTTACTTTTTATAGGTGGGTGCCTGGATCCACCTTTCGCTGAGGATAAATATGAATATCGGCCGTCAACTCAACATAAACAAGATCAGAAAGAAAAATGTCGGAACATTATTCCTGAAGAAACTGAACTTAATAATTTTGATATCATCGCGAAAATATCTAGATCTGTGACAAAAATTGAGTCTCAAGAAACAGATATGAGCTCTACTTGTATGTTATATAATGCACAGTCTAAAAGCAGTTTAATACATGACAAGCAGTCTGATTCAATTATAACATATCCAACTGAAATATCATCTGATGATTTAGGAATTTCAGGTAAGAGTACAATTCGAAAAACAAGTGCAGCCACAAGCAAAACTTCCAGTGAGATGACGGATACTTATTTTATGCCACCTAAAATAAATTATCGAAAGATTTCGGACAAAAACAAAGATATCAATAAATCTAATCAATTAGATGAAATAAAATATATACGCAAATCTAAAGACAACGCAATTTCCGAATACAAAGAAATCAGCTTATCATCACGTGATGACAATATAGTCACTGGCATACCTCATGTATTAGGTACAACAGAACCAATAATACAACCAGAACGTAAGCTTTCGCAGTTCATTGAAAGTCCTGAGAGTATAGCAGAAAATACTCAAACAAAAGGGCGACCATATTCTTTGAGGACTAATGACGCTAATGAACTTAATGCATCTGAAGGAACTAATTTTTATTCAAAAGGGAAATCCCAAATGTCTCAACCATTAAATAGTTTTTTGGATCTTCTGCAACAACCTAAATTAAACACTTTAAACATTATTAGTAATACGTCACAAGATGAGAAAGTAAGTGATATTGACGACAACATGTTCATACCAGTTGCAGTGAATAATAGTCCAACTGAGTACACTGGTGATGGTCTAAAGTCAAAATCTATCACTACATTTGAAAAAGAAACTAACAACTTTGTGAAACACGCTGTCAGTGTAAATAAAATAGAATCATCATTTCCATCTAAAGACCTTCAAACATATGTTCCCCTCACTGAAGAAATTAGTTTTAAAGATTCGATATCAGAAAGCAATGTCCATGAAAGAATTAATAAAAAATCTATAGAATGTACAGACACAAACTTACAAACTACGAAGTACACAATTGCTAATTCAGATATATTACCAATACTATCAAATAATGTATCATCGCACATCAAAATACGTGAACTATCAGCCTTGGATTCACACGGCTATGTACAGCCAACTAGCTTAACCAGTGATGTTACACATAAAGGAGACATAGTTGATCAAAACTTTCAGAAAAATATTAATGAAAGGGAGTCACCAATATCTAAACTGCAGCCCACTGACAATAATGTTTCCAAATACGATAACGATGACTACAAAAATAACTTCATTGGAAAAGTGAATGAAGTTGAAGATATTAGTCAAACTGTATTAATTTCAAATTTAGAGGAAAGTAAAGAAACAATCTCTAAAACTGCTCTACATAATCAGAACAAATACATATTACAAGTAAATAATTCACAATCAATGGATTTCAATGGAAATGAAAACGTGAAAGATTTAAATAAGAGTGAAACTCTTATTAATGCACATACATTTTGTGAAGCAGTCAATGAGATTCCAAAAGAAATTACTGATATTAATAACGATAACGTAAAAAGTGATGAAAAATCTAAATTAAATGAGACGGTCACATGTGTAAATTCTACCTTAAATATTGAAAACAAAACTGCAATACTCTCTTCTGAACGCTTAAAAATAGATAATCAAGAAAATAATAATAACATTATGATTACAGAAGATATTTCTTCACGCACTTCGGAGATAAAAGTTAATTTAATTTCTTATAACATACATATGCCTATAGAAAATGAAATAAAACATACAAAACAAATAGAAGGTACTACTGAGAATGTATTAGCTGATAACATAATGATTGCTGAAGGTTCTGGTACACATACTCCTGAGGTAATAACGGTTACACCTACTGATGATTTAATTTTTTATGCAAGAGTAATGCCCATAGGAGAGGAAATACAACACACAAAAGGAATTGAAGGTACCTCTGAAATAAAGAACGACAGTATAATTGAAAAAGACAGTACAATAAAACAAGAAAAGAATGCAGAAAAAGAAATAATATCCGATATTTCTAGTGATTTATCTTATAATTATAATGTTCCAATCAATGCACAAATCACAACATCAGTAGAAAATTCTACCATAAATACTTCTGAAACACAAAAGATATGCGTTGATCGTTTAATTTATGAAAATAAAAGTAACTCAATGTCACAAAACAGTGAAAAGGATACCCCCCATAAAATTTACGAGAACAATTTACTTGATGACAAATCTGGTGATGAAAAATTTAACAAACTCCTAGCATTAAAATTATCCTCAAATGGCTTACTTTCGAACCTTAACATAAATAAAAAAGAAGTGTCAAGAATTGATTCTCTGAATTTACCTAAAATAAATTCAGAAAATGCCGTGAAATATCTCGATACATTACAATTTTCGAACATAAAAAATGACGATGCTAGAATAGAAGAGTTTAATTCGTTTCAACGTAACCCTAACGTTCCATGTAATGAAAAAATATCATCATGTAGCTCAGAAAATACAAAAGATAATATACAGATAAGAGAAAATTCGGAAACAAAAGATAACATTCCGATATCGTTAGATGTTAAGAAACTTTCACAAGCTTCATTGCAAAACAATGTAATGAAAAGTATAATTGTAGATTTAGCGTTTCAGATGTATTTAAATGACGCCAACCAAGCTATTTTAAAAACCTTCGATGCATCACAAAAACCTAATAGGATGCCATATGACAATATATCTGGAATGAAGTCGGTGTTAAATTTGAGTGACAACAACAAATTATCATTAGCGATTAATTCTGAAATAAAAGTTACTATAGAAATTAATAAGACGTATGATCACATAGACAATGAAGGAAGATCATTAAAAATAAAAGGTACAGAAAAATTGATGTTAATACTTTTTACATATCCTTTAATACGAGTATACTTGTGCAACTCCAATTGTGAGTCGTAATGTAACAATTTTATTTTGTTTTCAACGTCGAGTTCTGTTTTAAGCTAAATATTTAACTTTACAGAAATATCTAATGATGATTCTACGCAATACTCCTCCTACATAGATAATAAACATGTCAACGTAAGAAACATGCAATCCTTGCAGAAGTCTTTAGCCGTCATTTATGAAAACAATCTGATTCCAGTACAAAAACTGATTAGAAATCTGATAGGAGAAATAGATAGTATATCGAAGTACAGAAGTATAGCCAAGAAAAAGTCTATTGTCTCAAAGAAGATAAAAATATCAAAACCAGCATACAGTCCTAAAAGATGTGGATGCTTAAAAAATGAATATGGACTTTGTTAAATTACAATATTACACTAACTTTTTCATTTCATTATGTAAATTATAGGAAAATAAAAAACTTAAGTTCTTACATGGTTTTTTTTTAGAAATACAAAGCACTTATTTTGAACATTTACATGTGACATAAGTCTCAATATCGCTGGTTGGATCATAAGATTATGCTACAGTTTCATATCTTTATCTAATGTACACTAATGTTTTATGGTTATTATATTCGATAACGGGGAATCTGTAGGGGAAATATTTATCTATTCTGTTTATTATACGGCAGATTATACAATGTCTACTTAATACAAAAAAAATTAGTTCTGACTTTTAATTATCTCTCTTAAATATAAACGCAACATAGTATCTAAATATGTTGACATTTCCTCTGTGCTATCGTAAGAATATAAACACTAAAAATCGTTAAAACTATACAAAAAATTTTGATTTCCCTACTACCACTATACGTAGTTTAACAAAAAAATGAAAAAACGTGAAATTTCGAGCGTTTATATAAATCGAGAAATCCATTGTACGAAACCTTTGTACAAAAATTTTGAAAATAATATTCAATTATTTTGACCAATTAGCAATTATTGTTTGCTTAATTTAATAGAAATAATAGTATTACGATGCAATGCAATGAAAAGTTCTTTATTATCACCAACTTCTTTAAAAATACATCGGCTGAAATTATTTTATCGCAAATAAAGCAATATACGAGTAGATAAATCAATAAAATTAATCACATGTTTCCGTATTCACTTAGTTCCAAATACAATACATAATATTATCAGCAGCTGGTAGCGAGACGACCTGGGTTACGTATCAGATATTAACGGACTAGCGCGCCAATTGGCCGCGTCTTTAAATAATAACAATATTAGACCGTTACAACTTAAAATATTAATTATTAACTTATATATCAATCTGAGAATCACGGATATATCAAGTGCAATACAAATGTGTAATGTGTCCATCATTGCGCATCATAAATGAGAAACATTGAACTTTTAATAACAACTGTATTCTGTGACAAAGTATTGAATTAAAATGGGTCAAGATAAGGTTAATACAATATCGGGAAATGTAGCGTTGGATGACAAAGAAGCAGTGGACTTGGAACACGCTCTTTCAGTGGCAGGTTAGTTCATTTTAAGACTTCGATAAGACACTAATTATACATTGTGACTTATATGCCATCTGCTCAAACAAACAAAAATGTCTTAGCATACAAACGAAGTAGACCTACGAGTAGGTAGGTATACATATAACTTTTTTGACGTCGTGTGATTGTTTTTCTCTAAGATTAGAAATTTGTTTGGTGTTTTTATATAGCTGGTGTTTCTTACTTAACTGAGACATTTTATCACAGTCCATGATAACTGATTCTAGACTATTTATAACATAACTACGTTAGATATTTAACAAGAATGGTTTATTACTAAAATATTGAGTTTAATATATTTGTTCTGATCATCTTTGAATGCATACATTAACGTGAGAATGATTAGCACACTCCAAAACTACAAGTAATAAAGAAAATAATTTCAAAAGTAGGTGAATTTCTAATCGGAAAAACAAAAATAATATATTTGCATTTTCATTAACTTTTTCGTCAAGAATGGTCCATCTTTACAATGCAATTAAACTGCGTCACTCTATCTAAATGTTTCGATTTTCCATACTTTGAAATCACTATCTCTATGATTTCACAAACTATTTTGGCGGGAAGCTTCTACTGTTTTTTGAGACTTAGTACATTATATTGCATACTAGCAGTTCCCACCCGCTTCGCTGGCCAATATACATAAGAGTAAAAAAAAATTATTTTTATTTTCGTTTTTGTCTATTTTTTTTATTTATTACTATTATACTGCCTCGGTAGTCGCGTTGGTTGCAAGCGCAAACGGCGATCGGAAAGTCCTGGGTTCTAATCCCAGGTCGGGTGCTATTGGATATTTAGATATAAGTTAAAATGTCTAGTAGTGGCTCGGAGATTGGATTTGTGTAGGGTATATGGCAATAGGCTCACCACCTACTCCATAATTGGACGTAAATGTAACTGGTGAAAAGTGGGAGTGTACTCTGCCTACCTCTTTGAGAATTACAGGCGTGATATTACGTTATATTAAATCTATATTACACAGGTTTTATAGGTTGGTAAGGATGGAGATACTTGGCACTTGGTGCTTTCTGCCTACCCTGTCAGGGACATGGCGTGAACATATGTATGTATATATTAAACAGTATTACAACAAAAAAACTTAGACCTAACCTAAAAATAGACAGTCCCGGGATTTTTACTCGCATCGCTCCGGTCCCACCCCGTAATCCCCTTTAGGGATGGAATTTCGTACAACCCGTTCTTAGCTGATCTCTACTTATCGAAAGAAATTATCCTGCCAAATTTCAAATCTGTAGGCCTTGTAGTTCCAGAGATATCGTGACGAGTCACTATGTATATAGAAATACTCTTATATATATACATATATCACTACATAGTATAAAACAAAGTCGCTTTCTCTGTCCCTATATCCCTTGTCCCTTTTGTCCCTATATATACTTTCACATAACTGTATACATCGCTATTACTTATCGTGTCTTTATTATTACTTCCTTTTTTATATATCACTTTCATTGCTATCTGCTTGACCTTAAGGTCGACTGGAATAGAATGCTTATTGCATTAAGTCCACCTACTATACTTTTATATGTGGTTATAATAAAGAATAAATAAATAAATAAAATAAAGTTTTGTGGCAACTGTATAATTAACATGTCCATGTATCACATAGTCATATGTAGATGTTTTATACAAAGCGAGTGTAATTTCACCAACAAAACAATTAAGACAACATGCTAATAGAAATAGAGGTGAAAATATTTTCGTTATTCATTAATAGATATGTAGTTCAAATTTCATATTTTAATACTTGAATTTTTGTGTCTTGAAATGTGACGTCACTAAATTTAAAACCCCTTCTCACCCCTTGTCACAGTGACACTTCGTCGACCTCCTCCCACCCCCTGAACGTGTGACATAATTTATGGATACCTTAATAAGCTACTTTACGAATAATTACACTGGCTTGCAAATTCAAATTTATTCGTGACAGAATAAGGTAGTTCAATTCGCGTATAAAATACGCTAGTTTATGTTTAATTTATTAGATAAAGATCAAAGAGTTCAATAAATCAATTTTACATATTAATTAAACAGCCATTGGTCTTTATTTTTGATTGTTTTGAAATCCATATACATTGATTGAACTTATTAGTCTTGTTCTTAAGTAGTACTTTTAGCGTTTGCGAAGTATGTCAGTGGTATTGGTATGCGTCAGCTAACGAAAAGATGAAATCAAGTTTGCTCAAGATCGATAACAGAACTGTACGAATGTGACTGTAGCGCCAATTTGTCCTGTTACTTATTAGATATTGACTGGTCGGTCGGCGTAATGACTCGTGAAATTGGAGATTGTCCGTGCGCACAGCCACTATGCTAACAAAATGTTTAGTTGTTGGTATTATACAGCTCACGTTTCTTCTACACTGCTACATTGGGTCGTGATGTGCACAACGCGACATAGCTGTGCCATCCGTCAAAACTGTACACACGCTACAATACGCTGTATTACAAACGTCCTAAGAACAAGAGTAGTGTAACTTTCTGGGACAAGCTCGATGAGCTGGGTTGTTGATTGTAGGATCTCAGCACGACAGATGCGAGCGTGACGTTCTGAGACTATCTCTAAGTGGTATACTCGAATAACTTATATACAAAGTATATAATATATATTTACATGTAAGTACACACACCCACAAGGCATAACACGATAGCTATTATGATGAACCTGTCTCTGGTGTAACCCCTCTGTTAGATGTGAATTAGTAAAACATTGTGCGTTGTGTACCAAGAAAACAATTTATCAAACATATTTCCTGTATGAGCAGTAACTTGATTCTTGGACGCCACTATAATCGAATAGGACTCAATATGAAAGTAATACGCCCTTACTATCACAATATAATATCTACTGTACTATACCTCGTACGAATTATTAATTTTTAAATTCTTTTACTCAACGGTTTTATAGTATTGAAATCTTTATTACTTTATTTCGAAACTGCTACGCTCTTCGTTCTGTACCGATAAAAACAACTACTCTTCGTACTCCATTAGTTACCAACATAATTGAATGTGACATCATGCCTGTAATCCCCGAAGCGGTAGGCAGAGGAGTGTAGTAGGTATTACACTTCCACGTTTCACCACTTACGTTTAGGTCCCTTTATGGAGTAGGTGGTGAACCTATTGCCAATTATCGGGCACTAATCCTGACTCTGACCCACTACTAGAAAATCTAAATTAGTAACATCTAATAGTATCCGACCCGGGAAACTAACCCAGGACTTCTCGATCGGCAGTCGTGCTTGCAACCAACACAACCAACATGATTGAACTTCAGCAAAAACTGATTTAATACGTAAATTATGGACCGAAAAACTCAAATAGGTGTGTTTTCGGAACCGCCCGACTAGTGTTTGTACTCTCAGAGGTCTTTCTTGATAAGCTCTCGCTGTAGGCGGAGATCGCGTGGGAGATATTATAAGTAACTGGTGTAATAAATAACATTTTATTAAACCAAAAAATTGCACTTGATTGCCTCGTTGGTTGTGTTGGTTGCAAGCTCGACTGCCTATCGAGAGGTCCTGGGTTTAAATCCCGGGTCGGGTACTATTAGATTTTTCTGTCGTGGCTCTGAGTCTGGATTTGTGCCCGGTATATGGTAATAGTTTCACCACCTATTCCATAATGGGACGTAAACGTGGGAGTGTACTACACTCCTCTACCTAATTCTTCGGGGATTAAAGTGTGAGATTACGTTAAAAATTGCATTTCCTTTTAATTTACAGCCCAATACATCGTCTTATCTATTTTCCCACACTCATCAATTTATAACATCCGATATCTTTTATTTGTACGTGGCTGGACAATTGTTCGTAAGAGACCAGATACCGGCGGCATACGTAATGATATTACTAAGAAACTAATCGTCCTGCAATTTGGGCGCACATCCTGCGAGACAATAAATTATGCATAATGCATACTCGCGATTGTTTTCGGGAATTGATATAAACTATGCAATTATTGTGTCCAGGTCACACTCAAACGAATGGTCGAAACAAAAAAGAACAGACTATAACATTATAGGCACTAGAATCTGATCAAATATCTGCTTATTAAAATGTTTGTATATATAATTTTAAGTCCCAGGAACGGGAGGAACGGTGTCCATAAGTGTAGGACTAGGTCCACCAGTGGGCATCCAAAGCCTGATTGATAGATAGATTTATCTGTGCAAAAACTATATTACTATTACAGAACGATTTCTTATAATAATGTATGACTCAAAAAATAATAAGAAACGGAAAACATGCAAAAAGTAATGATGGCAAATCAGCAAAATATTATATTGGAGCCTAGTTATTTCATAGAATAACTTGACTTTACAGATTATTTTTCTTAGTCTTAATTTTAAAATGTTATAACTATCACTAGTTGTAACGACGATAGAAAACGTCTTGAGGAAACGTACACACCTGAAAAAGATTTTATGATTGTAAAGTTGTCCAACCCGCACTTGGCGAGTCTTCTATCCTTCACAGTCTGAGATGAGACACGTATGCAAGTATGGAATTATAACATGGTAGAAGCAGAAGATGATGATGACAATAACTTTTCACCATCTTCCTGTATAAATCCCAAACAGACTTTTCTTGATTAACATTCACCTATTGTTCAAATAGCTCTAATGAAGAGCTTGTCAGATGAGTGTAGTACCTACACGCCCACGTTTCACCAG
>DVPF01000052.1:0-12700 GCA_018239045.1 Yanguna cosyra | reverse complement strand
CTGGGAATCGAACCCGGGACCTCCCGATCGGCAGTCGCACTTGCAACCAACACGACCAACGAGGCAGTCAAATTTATAAAATATAAATTAGAAAAATCTGACAGTACCCGACCCGAGATTTGAACCCGGGACCTCTTGATCCGCAGTCTCGCATGCAATTAACTCGACCAAAGAGGCAGTAATTTAATTATTGTTGATTCCAGTTAGGTTTCTTACCGGGTGGGGAAAAACGCAGAGGACCAATTGTCTACCATCCTTAAAGTTACTCTTCTACTCTTAAACTTGCCACTTACTTACTCTTACTTACTACCGAACGAGTGGTAGACCTCTTTAAATTGTATCGATCAATTTAAAATTTTGCCTGCCAAATGCAGCAAGTCTTTCAGATTTGAAATCGTTTTTAGAAAAACAAATTGCATTATTGCAAGCTGGTAAAGCCATTTTATATTTTGTATTGCCATATTAGCCGTTAAAATGGCAGAATAATTTTTTTGAGAAACACAAAAAAAAATTAATGGTTTATATATGGTTAAAAGGTACAATGAAATTATTATTATTATTATAAAATTATTTAATATTAGTAATTTAATTACAATGAGTGGATTAATTAAAATAGTACTTTTATATTATACGAATATTTTTTTAAGTTCAGTGTATAGTATAAATACGAAGTTACTTTAACTGCGTCATTGGTCGAGTTGGTTGCAAGTGCGACAGCCGATCGAGAGGTCCTGGGTTCGATTCCCGGTTCGGGTACTACTAGATTTTTCTAATTTAGATTTTCTAGTAGTGGCTCGGAGTCTGTGTGTGTGCCCGGTATATGGCAATAGGCTCACCACCTACTGCATAATGGGACCTAAACGTAACTGGTGAAACGTGGGAGTGTAGTACCTACTACACTCCTCTGCCTACCTCTCCTGATGTCCTGGTCGCTGACAGGCGTGATGTTACATACTTTAAGCGTTAACAGACCTAAATATTTATACTAATATATATTTTTCAGCTTGTTTCGCGTCGCTTCGCTCCATCTTGGTGGTGGAGTACATCGGGCTGGAGCAATTGACCAACAGCTTCGGTCTATTCCTCCTGTTCCAGGGCTTCGGAGCTTTACTGAGCGCTCCAATTGCAGGTAAATATATTTTTATTTCATCATCATCATAATCAAATCATCGTTATTTTATACATCCTTTATTTGTAGGTACATTATAATTGCATAAATGTACTCTTAACTGAATAATATAAATGTACTGATTTACGGGATATCTTCCATTTCGTCACACGCAGGTCGCTAATTATATTTTATTACTTTTAAAATGTGTTTTTATTATTCACTTACGTACTTTAACTATTATGTAAATGGTGATTATGTTGCATGTGTTATATTAATTTACGATTATTGCAGATTATACTTGAAAAACAAAGTGATAATTGAAAATCGTAGAACGCATTAATTATACATACATACATACACACATATCATCACGCCAGGTCTCTCACAGGGTAGGCAGAGAGCACGGAGTGCTAAATATCTGATTTTACAGATCTGCCTTGCTTCTTCCACATTCATCATTCTCTTCATACATGCGCAACGGTTTCGGAGACTTCTAATTCCCCCATCAATTAGAAATTGATCTATTTTTGGATAAAGATAACGTACGTAAAGAAACGTCTTGGCCTCCCTCGGCACCTGCGTGCATAGACATTCGCATAATATAAAAGACAATGTAAAAGAAAAATGTAGAAATAATTTATATTATACGAACTCTGGATGTATATATTACGCTGTTGTTGACAAGATAATGAGTATAAAATTGTGGTTTATAAATGTATGTAAATGACCACCTATGTGTCCAGAGCAACATTGACGTTTTATTGCAAAATACACCTTCGATGACATTGGAGGTTAGATATTTTTATTAGGTTATCATTTTATTGCCTGTATTGAGTATCTTTACATATGTATATTATATCACGAGAATCCATATAAATAGCGTAAACGCGAAATTTATTTTGTTGCGTTATAGACAACTAAATTTCAAATTTCATAGAGTAGGATACTATTTCAGGTACATTTTTTCCCGCCTAATTTCCTGTCAACCCTGGACAACCGCGAAAATGTTTTCTGTATAGAACTTTCAGGGCGTTCGATCATTAAGGACTGTGCTAATAATAAAACAATTGTTTCAGGCGCCCTTTACGACGCAACGCACAATTACGACCTGTCATTCTACCTCTCGGGTGCTTTCCTCTTGTTTTCCGCTGTCATGTGTTACCCTGTTGACTATATCAGTCGGTGGGAGAAGTCGCGGAACAAGCTTTCAAATGACCAGAAAGCGTGAACATTTTGAATGCCACAGTGGAGAAATAAAAAAGTGGCAACACTCGCGCCACGCAGTCAATGCGTTCAGTATCGCTACGCTTGCAAAATTTGTATACAAAGAATGGTGAATTTTAATGGTAAATGTTAAATTAGTTTGTTTATAAACACAAGTTTATATATCGTTACGTGGGCCGGGTAATACGTGTTATATTATTGTTACTTGCCATCTGATTTATTTTTTTGTTCCTCTTCAATATTGTAATGTTGAGGTGGCAACCCAAACACATTCTTGGTCTTGAAAAATATCTATTAAAAACTGTGGCAGTGTCAGTGTCAGTTTGACAGCTGACAGTAACAAAATGACAATAAAAAAAATTACGTAGCACTGCTTACCTAATTTTAATTAAATTATTATTATTACTTACTGTAAAAATAATATTATAATGAAATTAAGATCACCAGATCTGAAGTGCCTTGTATGAACTTTACAATGTATGTACAAAATAGACTGTGGATTTTATATGGATAGATATATTTATAATGTCGATTGTAACTGCCAATAATAAGAATGCAAAATATCTTTGTACTTACCTTTTAATGTGTGTAATGAGAAAAACATAAAATATCTCTATAAACTTTGGAAACTAAAATCGTAATCGTAATCGTAATCGTAAATCATAGGCCACATCTTGTTTAAGTGGTCATATTTACTTAATAGAGACAATATCGAATAGCTATAAATTTACTAAGAGATTTTATTAAAATTTGTACTTAAGCACCTGAATGTAAAATTCAATGACGAGCTGAGTAATTGTTTTTGGTACCAAAAAGTTTGTTTATCACACATTTATTGTTTCATATAATATCAATTTAATTCTGTAATTTTTCTGCTCTTCAAACATGTCACCCGTATCACACTATAATACAATAAAATTAACTACATTCCTTAGAACATGCTCTAACTGCATTGATATCCCAATGAATGAACTAAATGAAAATATACTCCAAGTATAGAGATTGCATTTAACAATAGGATTAATGAAAAAAGTACAAAGATGTTATATTAAAGCTCTTGCCGAGAGATTAGATATAAAACTTGAATTCGCAAGAGATTTCATATTAGTATCTATATAACAGTGTGGCCAAAACCAGGGTTGATGCAATATGGTGGCCCAGTATTGGTAATAGTTACCACATAACTCCAAATATATATTGGAACAATGGAAATTCAGAATCTCTGTATTAATCTTGAGCTTGCCGAGCTCTTAATGTCCATTCAATACTTTCATTTATAATATACAATATGGTGCTCGCAAACATATTCCCATATTTATATACATAGCTATCTTATGGTACCTTTTTATCGTGCATGTGAAACTAATTGACTATATTTTAAGACATTGCATATCAGGGATTTGTATGGCGTTTGTTGTAACAACATGACGAATGAGTGTTCATTGTTATAGCTGTTTGTGCCTTAGTATGAAGTGATAGTTTATTACGGTATACATATGTAGATTATACATATGTAGATAAAATCTTAAGTTTTGTTGCAATTTAATTTAATTTTACACACTTATATAACCTTATGCCTAATCGTTAGTAAGGAGAAAAGTTCCAAATATCTAATGTACTTTAATATTATGTATATGTAATGTAGTTTTGTAATTAATATCTTAGAATAAGTTCTATGACTGTGGCTGTGGACTATTGTAGTAGTTTATGTTTGTTGATAAGAAATCATAGTCATTTAACTCTTTTGAGTGAATTACAAAAATTAAAACAATGTAATCTGTATCACTGTATCAATGTGTATATTCAAAATGCCCATTTTAATATGTACTTTGTTTCCACCCAATAAGTTCTACTACTACTTGTACTTTTGTCCATATTATCATTGAATTAAAATGGATAAAAGAAACAAACGACAATCTCTAATGCCATGTAATTATTATCCTTAATGTTGATTATTAATTAATTTATAATAATAAAATTGCATTTGGAAGCATGTCATTTAATAATTGATTTTATTTTAAAATATACTGTATTGACTATGATTTTTTAAATTATATTAGCGGGAGTGTATGCCACAGTGCCATTTTGGTTGACGTAATTTGCTTGTATTTTTATAATTCGAATTTTTCCTATACTTTTAATGTGGGAGATAGTTTTAAGAGGTATTCCTCATCACAACAAATTTGAATCAAATAAATACCTTTTTTGTTTATCACTGTCATTTTATTAAAAATCCTTCTGCTTCAATACATAGATGCTCTGTACTATCATGAGTAGTACTATTATTATTAAATGAAATTACTAGCATTAATTAATTATATATATTTTTTGCATCTTTTTACTATATATAAACCATTAAAAACTAATTTTTTGTTCCTTGAAAAAAAACATTCTGCAACTAAGTGTTAAGATACTTTATTACATGGCATTCTTTAAACAGCATAAAGCTAGTTAAAGTCAGGCAACACATTGATAATCTCACAGATGTTGCAAATGTACATAAACTACGATTACCCCTTATTATAATATCAATTGAGCTGATTGCCTATTTGCCATGCCTTTCAATATACATTAAAAATATGCTTTTGACTATTGGCATGTCCTCATTCATAAATTGGATGAAAACCTGTGATAAAAATACATTTTCACTTACACATTGCAATGAAACATATTCATGTTTTAGGCTCAATAAATAAAAAAATTGTTGAGTGGCAATCAGGTGTTATATTTGCATATTATTTACAATCCATTAAATTAAGAGTTGGAGTTGGGTCCACGGCGGCGACCGAAGGTCTGGACAACGTTGACAAATCTGGAAAACGAAAAATAAACTAGAAGTATGCATGATACCGTTTAATGAACAGCTCTGAAGATGTGGAAAGATCTATTCTTTGATGTCCATAAAGTTTATATCGACGATGAAGTACCAATACCTACTAAGTAACATTTTCACGTATGTGTCTTACTTGTCTATCGTTACCAGATATAATCCTAATATATAATGGAAGTAGCCCCAACAAGAAAAAAGATCCATTGTACATATTTTGTTATGGAATTATATCATGTCCATCTAAATTTGTGTCCATACACTTAGCAGGTATTGGCACTTCAGCGTCGATATGATTGGGCAACACTGATAAATCAAGAAAATTCTGTGCTTACCCCGTGAGGGACCTGGCGTGAGGATATGTATGTACTGATAAATCAATTTTAATCAAGAACAACACCTTCCACATACAGTCTATCCTTCATGCTAATATAAGAAAATTTTAGGTTACTCATGCTCATACTAAATGATTATAAACTACAATAAATGTTAAACATTGTTAACTTTACTGAAGGTAGACAAGAAATACTTCATTCCCATCTATCTACCCTGATTCAAAACAACTAAAACCTTGGATAGTTAGTATTGATGACTGCTTAGTGGTAAAGATTTCAGCGTTCTACTCCAACTACTACATTGGCATTGAATGTGAATCCTGGCCCCAGGCGAATGCATCATTCTAACCTATAAATTTCCTGGAGCCAGAGGTAAGTTCCACTACTTGTAAAGCTTTCTAATATTAAACATTATTATGCTAGGTAAGAGGGAAACAAGAAAATGTAGAGGAAACATCATTTGGAAACCTTAATTTCCTGTGTATATCTCTCAGAGGTATGTAGTGTGCCTCGGGCAATGTAGATTCTATGGGCCCTAGCCCTTCTAACAGGACAATTCTAACAGTTAACAACAATTCTATTTTATTTCTAATTCTAACAAGACAATGGTGCTCAACAAAAAAAAAAAAAAACACTATTGTTTCTGCAAGTGACTCCTAGAGAAGTTCAGTCACCTTTAACAAATGTTTCATTAGTAACAAACTAAACCTCAACAAAACAAAATGACATTATAAACATTATTATTATTATATCATTACACCAGGTCATTTACAGAGTAGTCAGAGAGCAGTGAGCCAAACATTATAAACATTTAGGAAACAATTTTCTGGTTAAGTGTACAAACATTAATTGCATAAATCACCTATGTACCTATGTGTGCCACATTTCTAATAGACTTAAACGTAACATCACGCCTATAATCCCCGAAGAGGTAGGCAAAGGAGTGTAGTACACTCCCAAGTTTCATGTTTACATCGCATTATGGAATCGGTGGTGAGGCTAATGCCATATACCAGACACAAATTCAGATTCCAAGCCACTCCTAGAAAATCCAATATTATCCCACCTGGGATTAGAACCTAGGACATCTTGATTGGCAGTCATGCTTGCAACCAACACAACGCACGAGGCAGACTATTCATATAGAGTTATACCAACATTTATACCAATTAATTATAGCTAAAATACTTACCGTCTGTTGTATTGGATCCTGCGCTTAGCTCGGCCGGTCTTCTTCCTCTTCTTCTTTAGCAGCTTCTCCACTTTAGGTGTCTGACCCTTGACCTTGCCTTGAATTACAATGATAAAAACATATTAAATAGTATGCAATACGTTAGAGAACATAACTTAAAAATATATCATCCAAGTTTCTAGAATCACTTGTAGATGTGATGAATAATAATAATAATAATAATCATTTATTTCAATCACATTGTTTTCATACTAATTATAAACAATAATAACATGTATATTGCTCTAGATATTATAACATACAAGAACTTGATTAAATTTATTAAGACAGCCAACATTACACAATTTCCTTCATGGAATATAATGTTTATTATTAGAAGAACAAGCTAACAAAATCAACAATAAAATGCTGACTAAATGTTAAACACCCTGCAAGTTTGAAAAGCATTCGCTTTTCATTAGCATAAAAATAAATATAGTTATTAAACCACATGTTTATAGTATGTTGAACTAAAAAGTGAAAAATAATTCTTAATGTAGGTAGAAAAATAATAATGAACTAAACATTTTAGTATTATTATGAACCTCACTCCAAGTTACACATTTTTGAAATAAATTTAGTTTTACAAGCCTATTGAAATATATATTGACTAATTGTATGTAAACTGGTATACAATTATGTTATTGTAACATGAAATAATGATGAAGGCTTCTACAACCTGTGGATACTAAATCAAATGTTATTTATTATATTTAAGCCATACTGTGCATAACTGTTTGAACCTTTTCTTTCATATATTAAAGGATTGTTCTATACAGCCTGATATTCATTATAGTCCTCATGTATGTCATTAGTCTATTTTTCCGAAAAAAATAGCCACACTGGTTTTTGTGGGCACTCTTGCCTATTCTAAGTAAAAAAATTGCCAGTATAATATTTCAAATTCCCAATTTAACTTCCAATATTTTAGTTTTTAATTCATTGACATCCAACCTTTTTGGCACATGTTTTTATCATGTTTATGAAATGTCCTTACATCCTACATTAAAACATTACATGGATTTGAAACATATGTACACAAGCAATCACTTAAAAATATTTGAAATTCAGGCTAATTTCATTATGAGAGCAATATATTAGAGCACAAATACTATAATATTTCTTTACTTTCCAGACTGTGTTGATTGTAATGTCAAATTTAAAATGTCAACAGACTACACATAAGTTTGAATATCTCTAAAAAAATTACTTCCACCATAAGGTACAAACAAGCAGATTCAGATTAATTATTAATGACCACACAATGGCACACTAATTTAACAGCACATAGGCTTTACAATTAACATTACATTAATACAAAACCAATTACATTTCAGATACCAATAGCAAGTATGAAACAGCATATGAAGGTGGGATATAAACACAAAGTTGTGATAATTGATAATTGTAAACTAAACAAAGCAATAAGTGAATAATACATTAAACAATGAACATAAGGAAAATAACAGGTTAATAAAAAAATAGGAAAATGATAAAAATTATTTGTCTACCAGACTTCAGAAGAAACTGACAGATATCTGGTAAAATTTAGATAATGAAAACTAAACATTTTGAAATATTTGCAATAATGAAACTACAACTGCTTTAGGTTTATCGTCGTACATTTTGAAGAGCATGGTTGCAGCATTAGGTGTTTCCAATGTGTAATGAAGTCCTTAAATATGTCAATATTGTAAAGAAAGGAAAAGTCATGGTATGCACTTTTAAGTCTATTTAGTGGAGTGAATTTACTAGCTTGAGACCTATTGTGATTTAAGTAAGGTAAGCTTATGATTGATCCTAGCATTTGACTTCGAAAGGACAAAGTTTAATTCTGACAAGAGAGATATGAATAGAAATTACAATAACTTACCAGCACGAGCCAAGGAACCATGCACTTTACCACCGAGCAGTGGGACCGTGAGGTCTAATTCTGTCGAGGAAAGCTCAGAGACAAGGAAGTCATCCTCAAGAGGTGCTCCATTGAGTGAAAGGGTTACATTTTCTGCTCCAATACCAGCAAGGGCACGAATGTGGTCCTGAAATATTTAGTATTTGTGTATTATTTTTGTACAACTTGGAATAATTAATTTACAGCGAAACAAATTTATGTATTAATGCATCTCTCATGTCTTATAATAGATCAAAGCTAATTACGAGATAATTCAATTTCCATTTATATAATTTCAAATTTAAGTAATTCTTTTCTATTAAGATTTTAATATGACAGAACGATTTTTATTACGTGAAATGTATTAAATATAGACGTGTAACATAACATGAAAAACCAATACGTTATTATTTAAACCGAAGTTTAGTTCAATGCAGTTGTTTATGATGGACAAAATAATAGTAATGATAGGTCCTTCATAATTATCACAGAAGTCACTTGTGTCATATTTTACGTAAAACGCAATACATGTAACCTAAAATCCCACTACAATTAACTGTCATTATGTTTCATGCAATTTTATTATAACGTAACTTCAATTTTATTATAGATATACATTATTTATATTACCTTGATCTGGCCAATGGATTCCTCTCCAGAGACATCGAGAAGGTGCGTCGACTGACCTCTTATGTGCAACTGCATTTTTAATTTGTCTGAAAAGATGATCACATATGACGGCGTGGTCAAGTCACGACACAAAATATTAATACTTTTGTAATATTTAGATTACCGATAGAACTACACAATTTTTTTACCAATTCGAACTAGATACCGAATTGGAATAAAAACGACAAAGAAAATGAAAAATATCTTGAATATTATCAGAAAATCCCTCAGATACTAACCTAGCAAGCACGTCTGCCAAACGAAAGAAACAATAATGGCGTAATGGAAACGGATACATGACCGTGATCGGATACTTGTACTAAATTTAAAATTTATATTAATAATAAGTACAAATGAATTAAGTTTCAAAATTAAGATATACTCATAACCATTTAACCCTTAACTTATAATTTTTATTATGGCGTAGGGAATCCACATTTTAATCACTTTTTGTTAAAAAAAAAGAATAAAATTAATCGTAATAATTCTTTAAAAATAATATATTTTTTATACACTGTTTTCTTGTACATTAATATTAAATCAGCTGGACGACCAAGCTTCGCTTGGATGATATTTTGAACTATAATCTGAGCAACACAAGTATTGCCCGTGTAAATGAAATTAAAGACTTCGTGTTAATACTAGATAGGGTAAACCAAGGTATAACTGGCCACTGTCAATAACTGGCCACTATTTACTTTAGTTGCTCGAAATAAGAGTTCTATTGTAAGCGCGCCATCTATGTTCTTTTAATATTATTGCTTAGTCAATTAGCTTTAATCCTAATTTACTTTTATATCGCTATATGCGGTGGCGCCAAAGTTTGCGACCACTTTTTGACTGTTGGCATGCACGACTCGACGGGAACGATTGTTTGTTAAGTAAATGTTAAGAGACTTGCTTTCGCGAAATTGAAGTTTATTGGATTTGGAAAGATATTTCGGCATAAAAAGTATATTTTTCAAGTTGTTTGATTGGTAAGTGACTTGCATATGATTTTTATTTTAGCTAAAATCCCCTGAATACTCAGTTTGAAAGGGTGGTTAGTTACTGATTTGTTTTTTTTTCTTTTTTTCAGTAAGTGGTCATCCATGCCAGTTACTACTAAATTTCATTGCATCAGATCAAATCAGAAACTGGCATAGGTGGCCAATTTGGTGACTAGTTACTGAATTTCGTTTTGTTTTTTGTAGATATTGACGGAACTTAATTCAAAATATCTAAAAAACGAGAACACACTAAGTAAGCTATGGACAATGCATTAAAATGTATTTATGAAGAAAGTAGTTCCATTCTACTTCTTTCGACATATTTAAAGGAGCGAGTTCTATCAAGCTCACCAAAGCGAAAAGGAGAGCGCCAGAGAAGATAGCATTTGCATTAATGTCAAATGACTACATAGATAAGACGAAAGAAAAGATAATAAATAAACAAGAGGATGAAGCTGCTAAAGAAGAAAGAAAACGATTTCGAGAAGAAGAACAACTACAGGAAGAGGCTGCAAAAGAAAAAAGAAAAAGACTGAGAGACGAAAAAAGAATAGGAAGAACTAGTTCTCAAATCACAAGTGTTACTATTTACTAGTCTGAAAGAAAGTAAACCAAAGACAATTGAAAAACGAATATTGAAAGCAACGGACCTCGTAATAATGAGAATATTGCAATTGCCATACATTCAAAAAACCCAGTCAAGCATATAGAAAAAATACATGCTACCGTGTCTGTTGTGATCACTGTTTGAGTCCCATAACGAGAAGAATTATTAAATGCAGTCAATGTACAAAACAGTTTCATTTTTATTGCATGCCATCGAATCATCGATTGCATATCCCTGAAGATGAGAATGAAGATGCATTTTTGTGTCACATGTAACACCGAGAGAGTAACACCGATTCATTTGATACTGATGCTGATGTTATGTTTAGATCTGTCCCTGGAAAATCGGCAAAACAAGGATTTTAAGTTGATTATTTTGACAATTTAGAATAAATATTGGTCTCATATGGATTTTAAGAAAACAAGTACTTAAAATTTTAAATGTTTACTACTCTAGAGATTATATGATGAGTGTTCCTATGTTACTGTATTAATGTATCTAGTTGTAAACGTATCTAAGTTGATATTTTTCAGTTTTGGCCACTTATTGAATTGGTGTATGCCAGTTTCTAAATTTCGTGGTCAGTTACTACTAAAAAAGGAAGTTTTTGTTTAAATTAAAATTAAAATATCTTATGATGTTCTTTTTTTCAAACATGCTATATATATCCCTAATCTGAAAAATCCTCTGTGCGAATATAAGAACAAAAAGTTGAATCAATCAATATAACACAACATCCAGAGGCCGAAAGTTGGTGAAGTCACTATTCATTTTAAGGTTTGTCTTTTGTTACGTTTATAGTGATTGTGAACGAAAATTAATCCTTGACATCAGGGTATGTTGATATATATAATGCATCACGGTTTATTGCAACCGCCGCTTAGCACGCTCTATGAACTAAAACTCCAGGATATTGGAAGTATCCATCAATAATGACTGACAAATATTTCTTCATTTGGATCAATATTAAGTTGTTCGAATTGTGACAATGTGTTCACAACTTTACTGTCATATACATATATGTTTCATTGCGCTTACAATGTTATTTTTATCACGTAGAATATCTACGTAGCTACATCACCATACACGTTATCTCAGTAGCATTGATTAGTCGAACAAATAACAATTAATCTAATCGTATTATTATCATGCAATAATATAACTGCCAAGAGATATTGTTCAGTTTGCAAGTGGTTAGAGTAATCCGCTCAATCGGTACAGACGTTTCAAATCATTCGTGAAACAGTACCGCACGGTTTGAATAAAGAAAATGATTGAAATTTAGCCGTTAATTTTTCGTTTAGAAAATTCAAAATGGGACCGGAGGAGAACATAGACAGCAAAAGAAGTTACAGACCGTTTATAAGACAGGTTTGTTTTTTATTTATCATTTGTTAAAATCAATTGTGGTAAAAAACTAATAACAAACTGCAATACTTAATTAAGATAATTTTAATTCAAAAATTTTATTTGTCTAATTAATTGAATGACAAATAAACGAAATTAGAATTCTTGGACGTAGTGATACATATTAAATATTGACAATCGGATTAGTTAATCTTCGTTAAAAATCCTGCATTCCATCGTCTGGCTTTCAAAAGACTTGGATTTTAATAAACAGCAGAATCAGATACAGGTAATAATTTAATTGTGATATTTTTTTAGGAATTACAAAGACAATTTACTTTTGCTTCATAAAAACATGAGCTATTTTAATTGCAATACTACAATGTAATTTCTTTTGCTATTTTAATGACAATACTATTGGCTAATGCCGGATGGACCTTATTTCATATCCTGGGGTTTATTAGATCGG
>DVPF01000051.1:0-12749 GCA_018239045.1 Yanguna cosyra | reverse complement strand
TTAAGTGTATTAAACTTTAAAGCTTTCATTCTGTCTTTTTCATCTTTTTGCTTCGTTATCTACCCTAACAAATGTATTTGCATGATCGACTGTTTGATGCTTAATTAAGTGAATCACATTCAATAAGCATTCTTCTTGCCTTAATTTTTCAGTTACTATGAGCATCGAACTATTCGCCCCTTAGCCTAACAGAAGTGTGAATTGTTGAATATTTCCCAAGTAACACTGTCATTGAGTAGTTCCAATCAGACAGAATTGTGATGCCATGCAATTGATTAGCCAATAAAGTCACACAGATACATAATATACGGAATTTCAACTCAACCAGATTCCAGACAATAACTGTAACCGAACCGGACATTCGGATAAAAAAATGTAGGTAAATAACAGTTAATTAAAATTGAATAAATCTCTTGAAAAATATATTTTAACAGCACGACATGTAAATGCTTTACTTAATTTTTTTATTCTATCTGTTAAATAGAAGGAAATATATTTACAGAAATCTGTACTCAGAGATATATGTATACCTAATTAAACCTGGACAATAGATTTATGGGTATCCAATAATTCGTCGACAATCTGTTATTACATCGTTTTGCAACTAAAATGAATATGAGTTATGACTTCGTAATCGCCAACTCGTAATCCTATAGGAGTATTTACGTATAATTTAATATCTTTGAATAATATCTGTCGTTTACAATTTGTTTACTGCGCGAGATGTATTGACGGACGTGACATGAGCAATCCGCCAGTCCATCCATCAACGCAAAGAATTCCTTAACGATTGCCTGTCAAATCTGCGCCTAGCTACTTACAGCTCCTCGCCACTGGGCTGATTGTCTTAAGGTTTTTACACGTATAAGTGCCCTCAACTCAGGAGAATCAGCAAAGGGTATAAACGCACAATTATTCTGTTTTCGAATCTTCAAAAGTTCACACAATGACGACGAATGAATGAACTTCCGTATTCTCCGTATCTTTACCATTTAGTTGTCAATAATGCTAGAATTAATCAAAGTTTATGTGTGTGTACTACATTAAACAGTGATAGTCTGTTTTGAATTTAGGCTCCCATTTCGAGTATCCTGGATACGAAACATAACGCTTACGTGTTTCTTATCATTAAATCGTGTAACTTCAAATAATATAATATTATAATTACATAGTCAATGAAGTGTTAATACGTTCATTCATAATTAAATAGCATCTTGTAATTTAGATGCTGTACTGTTATTTATATTTAGTTATATTAATAATATCATTTTATTAGAGCATTGTTTAATATTTTTTACTTGATTTATTTGGCGTTTACTGCATTATTCAATATGTCACTTGCTGTAATATTCAAGGAAAATATCGCGAGTAAAACTGGCACACCTTGAAGTTCTTCATAATGTTCTAAAAGCGTATGAAGTATGCCAACCCACAGTCAGCCAGCGTGGCAGACATTAGCCTTATTAGTTCGCGTTCTGAAAAGAGACTCATCGCCGAGGACAAAAGGGTCCACAACGATGACAACAACATACATGTATGTTCCCGAAGTTAAGCGACTCCCTCAGAATTAAAATGATGCAACATTGTTATTAATTGTATAGGTTATAATAAAGTAAAAGTGCCGACGATTTGATTAAAGTTAAAATTTGATTTCTAGAAAACACAGAATACTCGTATAGCATGTTGAAAACAGTAAGTATTTTGAAGGTCGGCGTGAATTGATTTTTATTTAACTATTATCATATGGATTACAATATCATTTAAATACGGTTCGCTTTAGATGCAAATCAGATGCACATCTTATATTGAAACACGATTAAAAGCTGCCAAAACAGACGACTCGCGCGGTGCTGGTTTATGGATTAAAATTAACTAAACATTTATATTTGATAATTTAAACCATTGTCCTTAACTCGACATAGTCGGTGAGGTCAAATTTTCCAATACAGTTTAGTTTTAAAAGGTTTATATAAAGACCGAATTGAAATGTTTGAATGCAAGAGTATGCAGGGTAATCGATTTGTTGCTATTGTTTCAATCAAGGTTATATTATCTCCAAAGGCTTTGTAGCAGGCCAACACTTTCTATAATAGGTTATAAGATAGTAGAGTAAAGACTTCGTTGGCCCTAAATGTGAACACAGAACATAAACCAAACGTAAAAGGTAACAGGTCATAATGAAATTTCGTAAATATGTACGACTTAAACATGTACGATATAAAAAAAATATATTTTCCTGCCTTCACCTAGTCCGTGCAAGGCATTACAAGTGTTATATTTTACATAGTTTGCATTCCATTTCAACCCACGCAACTGTGTAACTTTGATCGAAACAAACGACAAACAGCATAAACAAATTAGTTGATTTCATTGCTATATTTGTTAACAATATGCCCACATGCAATTTAACAAAGCGAGCATTGTAGACGGAAACCGGCGCGTTGTTGTTTTGTTTGTTAAAAATATTTAGTGTGAGATAAGCTCGTCCTCGAATGGTCGCAACCTAAAATTGTTCCCAATGGTCTCTAACTGGTTGGCAGTGGCAGCACGCCGCTGCGTCACACGCGGCCGCTGGGCGAGACACTGTATATAAACATGAAGATGCGCTGCCCTCCACGTACTGACTCTCGATAACCGAAGCAGACTACTACAAGCACAATGAAATTCTTCGTAAGTTAAAATCATATTTCTTCGAAAAATTTAATCTTAAATAATATGCACGTTAATAGTTAATCAATTTAAAACGTATAATTTATTTAATGTCCGACAATTAAAGTTATTGGCAAATAATGACTATTTTTATTATGTAGTATTTTTATTAAATTATTCCTTACTAATAAATTGGAAAAGCCAAATTAGCCAACAACTGAACTTTAGCTTAAGTTCATACTTATTCATATTCATACTTGACCGATATTATTTCATTTTTTTTTTAAATCCTGCCATGTCTCATGTTGCCTAGATTCTCGTTACATTAAAAATACGTGTTTTATATGGGAAATCATTGGATTTACGTAATGATTTGCGATTTTAGATGGCATTCCTGCTGGTGGCCGTAGCGCTGGGCGCGGCGTCGGCTGGCTTCATCGGGGGTGGCGCCGGCTGGGCCCCGTCCTACTCGTTCCGGCCCGTGGTGAGCCGCGTGGTGTACGCGCCCTCGTACGGCGGCTACGGTGGCTACGGCGGCTACGGCGGCTACGGGGGTTACAGCGGCTGGAACGGCGGCTGGAACAAGGGCTGGTCCGGCGGCTACGGCAGCGGCTGGTGGTAGGCACTGCACGATGAAGTGACGTCAGTTACGTAGTGTGGCTTGTTTGTGTGGGTTGATCCATTTTTGTTAAATCATTTCAATATGACAGATTCAGTGTCAAAAACGTGTCAAAAATAACAAATTTTGGACTTTAGTCTGAAATACTGCAACTGATACGACAACACTGATGCCGTTCGTAAGGTATATACATACTTATTTCTCATTTTTTGTCACTAATGTTATTTCAAAGAAAACTTCGTGTTTTTCATCTTTTAAAGTATAAGCTTCTTATACACCCATAGGCCACACAAACGCATAACCTGCCAAATGTCACGCGCGCTTTCTATATTCTCAGTGATATTTCTCGAGTATTGTTAACTAAATCAATCTTTTTAATTACAAAATTTGCTAACCGCTAATCTGTGATAGTATAACACTATTCGTGTACAAGAATAAAATTGAGTTAATGTTATACGTATAGTCTTTTATTTCCTGTGATCAAAGTAACATAACTTCCTACTCATAGTCTCTTTTTGATCTTTAAGTTTGATAACCATATTCGAAGTATATGTTAGTAGCACCACCAATAGAGCTAACTATTAATCACTCGACCTTATCCAATAACTAACTATTAGCCGCCCCGCCTTCGCCCGATTTGAACAATTGTCTTAGTAGTGACTTCATAGTTCATAGTGTAAAGGACAAATTCTAAATCATGTACTTCATAGTATTTGTCCATTAAGTATGTAGCCTTTGTCCATATGGAATAACGTGCTTTGAAATGGTGGAAAGTTTTAAGTTACAGTTTTAAGTTACAGTTACAGTGTGTGTGTATCTGTAAAAGCTCAGATAGTATTAGATTTTTAAGTTAATCGGTGGAACCGTTCCATAGATATTCATAAAACAAAACAAAAATTACTTTTTTAAAGTAACTTCGATTATTTTCAAGCAATTTTATTATGGTTTAAGACTTTATTCCTGAAAAGAATTTTCAATAAATTCATTTACGGACAAGATAATGATTACACACAAGAAAAGTATTTTACCGATTAGCATAGCTCCGAAATAATAATTGTTATTATTATCAAGTAACTTATGGATATTGGGTGTACGTCACACGTCACAAGTATAACTAAAGACTACAAACAAATCATTCAGTTTTCAAATGGTACCAGGATAAATACAAAAAACAGATCGAGACGAATCGAGATAAGCTATAAAAGGGTTGTTTGAATAAATGTTGTCTAATTGTTGTTAACTACGTCTGGTAAAGTAGCGGCCAATGCGCAGCGGAAGCGAAAGTTCGTGTAACATGTACAATAGCAAGCTATAGAATAGCTTTAGAAATTTAAAGATATTTGTAAGGTAATTATTATCATATTGATTGGCTCGTTGTTCCAGTGGTTGCAAGTGCGACTCCCGCTCGAGAGAACCCGGGTTCAAGTCCCGGCTCGAGCACTATGAGATTTTCTAATTAAATTTTCTAGTAGTGGCTCTGAGTCTGGATTTGTTCCCGATGTATGGCATTCGACTCACTACTTATTTCATAATGTGACGTAAACGTTACTGGTGAGAACTATAGTACACTCTGTGCTATACTCTTATTACATACAGGCCTGTTTTTATGTTTTATTTTTATACCAGGCCAGGTCCTATACGGGGTGCAGTTACAGCGGCGGCGGGTTACAGGCAAAGAGCATTGAGTGTCAAATAACATATTTGTGATACTCCGGTTTATTGTTTTAATTCCGGTTATTATTCCAATTGTAAGAATAGGTCTGCCGTAGGTACTTCTTCCACTCTTTTCATACATGAACGCAGGATTCGGAAATTTCTAACTTTTCATCAATCACAACTCGAGCTATTTGGTTAAGATAGGTAAGCCTTGATCTCTCTCGGCACCTGAGTACATCGACATTCGCATTGTATGTCTGTTTTGTCATCCTTTCATAATTTGTTATAAGGCAAAGTATATACCATCTTTATCTCGATGTGTTATGTAATATTTATTAATCTCGGTGAGTTATGTAATATTTATACAAGGCTTACAATGTCATATGTATTACGGGAGGATCATTTACATATTCTGAACACTTTGATACAGTCTATTTGTGCATTTGGACTGCTGTTATATTTGTGCATTGCGCACTAATAAGGAATATAAAAATATATTAAGACGTACACTACAAAATTTTCGAACACTACAAATTTTTCTAATTTAGATTTTCTAGTAGTGGTTCGGAGTCTGGATATGTGCCCGATGCGTGGCAATGGGCTCACCACCTATTCTATAGTGGGATGTAAACATAACTAGTGAATTGTGGGAGTGTTCTGCATTTCTATGCCTACCTCTTCGGGATTACAGTCGTGAAGTTACGTTTAGATAAATATCAAGACATTATATATGTTACCTCATAAACAGTTCCTTAGACACAGGCTCCCCAGGTTCAGGTAGGGGTGGTGGTGAAGGGGTAGGGGATGGAGCCATTCCTGGTGACGAATCAGAATCTGATCTATGATCTTGCCAGTCATTATGCTCATTAATCTTGGTACCACTGCAAAGAGAATGAAAATAATATAGTCACAGTGTTCATAATATATATACTTTATGAGGAAGCCAATTTGATATATGACATCACATTTTATTATAATATAATATTCAATGATTTTTTAATGTCATTTTGAGGTCAGTGTTTAGGGCTAAAGGAATTCCAACTGCCTGTATTCGTGATTAAAAACCAGACAACTTTTATGATAAGTACTGAAGACTGAATACTAACATGAATGCCTCCTTAACCTTGTTTAAAGCATTTGCAAAATTACTTCGGCTATCTTGCACTACATTTGGTAACTGGGAAAACTTGCTCCCAAATTTCTCCTTCTCCTCATTCTCACTAGTTGAATTCTCTTTCTCATTGGCTTTTAATTCATTTTCAGAATCTGATATATTGTTGGTATCATCATTATTATTTTCAGTTTTAATTAATATTTCATTAAGGACGGACGGTTTTAGTAATGATACAGAGCGATTCCTACCCCAGTATTGTATCTGATGGTCCCTCAACTGCTGAGCCACATATCTGTTATCATTTTCTATACTAATCTGTTTATTCCTAGCCTTCAATCTCTGTTGATACAACTCAAGCTCTCTGCGTAATCTATCCACCACAAGTCGCTGAAAAGTAAAGACAATAAACAATATTATTAACTACAAAAATAAAATTCTTTATAATTCATTGTGTAAACTAACATTACAAGCAAATAACAAGAATGACCTGTATACATTCTAATCTATCAAATTGAAGAAAACAATTCCACATTTTTTCATTAAGTTAGGTTATTCCAAACCCCTTTAAATTATATGAACCCATACATTTTTGTATGGAAATGAAAAAAAACCTATGATCAAAGCAAATTCACTTATTTTGCTTGCCCATGACAGTGAATTAAATAAGACGAAATTTAAACGAAACTGTTGAACATGTACTAAACTTCATGACATGAATAAACATTTTCTTAAAATAATCAGACTTACTTGAGCTCGTCCTATAACAATTATTTCTTTTTCAGCTTCTTTAACTTTTGTCTTGAGATGTATATTCTGAAATAAAGTTTTTTTTTTCAACTCAACAAATGTACAATTAAACCTGAACCAAAACTTAAATAATTGTGTTTGAATAATATTATTATCTTACATTAACATCTTCTTGTAACCGCGCAACCCAAATCTGTAATTTAATAAATAAATATTGACAATTATAAGTTCCAACTAAACAATAATAATATAAACTCATGACCTACAATTTCAAAAATAACTCACCTGATGTACTCGTATTGCATTTTTCAAGTCCGATTGAGTTTTCCGAATATCTTCCTTTATTTCATTAGATACTTCCATAATATTAACGTATTTGTAGCTTTCTAAACTTAAAACACTTAATAAACGTAATACACAATTAGGATAAAGTAACAAAACTATTTATTTCTGGTAAAGTAGCCGACAGTAAGCTTCACTAACACTTAACAAAAATTGTTTGTGAACTATGAACAACTCTCAACGTCCGGCTCCGAATCCGAACTCTTTAATTCCTAATTTTTATTTTATAACGAATTATAATTGACTTCTCAAGTAAAAGTAAAATTCCAAAGAACATTTATTAAACTTTATTTTACTAGACTTCAGTGAATTCACAAGTTCTTCGATAAACAGATATATTTTTAATACAACTATTTAATGTACGTATTATGTTTACATATGTACATAATTCAATACATAATATTATACAATACAGTATACATACACTAGTGGACTTAATAGTTCTATATGAATATCTGCTTTTATAAATAATTTTTATATAATACATATCAAGCATAATGCCAATTACATACTAATAAAATACAATATCCGAATATTTTTAAAATTCGATTTTTCTGTAAATGTTCGATATCAATACGAATAAAAAATTTGATTTTTAATATAAATCGTAAATGCATACTAGGACTACTTATATTACTAAACCTTTTTTTTCAATATGCGTTTATGTTAGTGCAGTATATATATATTTTCATTAAGATCTATTAATCTTATTTCCGTTAGGTCTCTAATTCCGAATGTAATATATTGTACATTCTGGAGACCCGTGTCCAGCAGTGGAATGATAAAGGGTCGGGTGTGTGTGTGTGTGTGATTTTGTATAATAAATTATTTGTATAGATACTATTAATCGTGAATGAAGTATGTATGAAACATAATATAGACTTTCACAATCAGTGATATTAGTTCAAATAATGGATGAAACTATCCGAGAACCGAGTATTTTAAATATTGCGTGAGGAAATTGCGAACGTAAAGCTTTTAATTAGAATAGAAACGACAAACAATAGATAGAGAATTATATTCGAAGTATAAATAAATGTAGACGAACCAATTCTCATTATGTGATGAGATGTTTACTGAAACCATGCATCGGTGCAGGATTATGAATAATATTAGTTTTACTTCAGAGTTCAGCCATATGTATAAACTATACTCAGTTTATTACTGGTTTGTATTAAAATTGAAGACCCATTGTTTTCATATTGCTTAATGAAAGGGGAATAATATGAAATCTGTATTTGATATTTCTAAATGTTTATTTAAATATTTTGTGTTATTATTACAATACAATTCATTTTTATCCTTTGGATTGTAAATAAAAATGGTATTTAGCTTGGAAAAAATTTAAGAGTACCTATAGCGATAATTGCTGAATCCTCTATATTCAATAGTCCAGTTGATGTTAATACAGTTAGTAAAATTTTATTAGCATAGTTTTAAGTGTTAAAGTAGACTTTTAAGAAAACAAAAAAAAATATTTCATGACTGTTAGAGCTCCTTTTGTTTTTTTTGAGATAGGATTATTCTTTTGCTCAATGACAACTAGTCAACGACGCGACTGATAGCTGGTGCTGTGCACACTAGCGCATTATGGTGGGCTATAAGATTACTAGGTATCCGCTAGACCGCTACAAATAAAGTTCACGCGCACTCCTGCCTGGATACGTTACACACTCTACATTTACGCACAACGTGTAATGATTATTCTATAAAACACAGTGGTGACATTACTTGCTTCAAGTAACTGACAGTTGGCCTACAGTTTCATGTGTCTGTTTTTTTCAATTGTAATACATATTGATTCGGACATATCTATGTAGTATTCGAGGTTGTAACTGAAATTGAAATTGGGTGATAAATATATATTGAAACCTTTTGCAATAAACAGTACTAGAAAAAATGGTCGGCTGACCACTTCATATAAAAAACACAAACTTGTATATGTTATACAAAGCCTTTGAATTATCAAAGTAAACCATGTCTACAAAACGCCCAGCATCTACGCAACTTAATTATGATAAAAGGGATCTGGATGATTCCGGGGAAAATGAAGAAATAGGCACGTTTAAAACCGCATCTAAAGAAGTTTTAGAGAAACGGGTTATAAGGACTGCTAAAAGAAGATGTCAAGTCTCTAGTGATGAGGTATGTATATTTCAATTTAAAACACTTAATATAATAATCGAGAAATGATTATTCGGTGATATTTGAGGTTTTTAAGATCTAAGTAAGTATGCGTAAACATCTTTTAGGCAATGTTTTACAGCTACTTAGGATATTTTTAAGGTTAAGATTGCATACATGAATAATTTTTTTTACATGTTTTGAGTGAGATAAAAAGCTTATTTCGAGTAATATATGAAATTTAACCTAACAATATGGTTAAATTATATTAGGTTACTTAGCTACATTCTTAAGGACTGTGATTTTTCACCAAACAATTTTATATTAAAGATATCATGCAAGCAACTAACTGTATCGATAATTTAACTACAACATATCAAACATTCTGAAAATTAGTTAATTCCACGATAATATTGTGATAAGTCACATAATATCTGTTAAAGCTGATATTTTCTATATTCCTAAAAAATATGTTTTATCCAAATGATTCAAGTTTTTTTCTTACTGAACAATAGTATAAATTGGAAATCATATAATCACTTCTCATTGTATTATAAACTATTACCTCTATGCTTTCTAGCTATCCCATAAAGAATCAGGTATGAGGATATGTATGTATGTGTAATAAACTTAAATAAAACTGGTGAAACATGGGAGTATGCTGCACTCCTCTACCTACCTAGTTTACTAATTTCTATTTTAAAAGTTGCACATGGTTTATAGTAAATACTTATTAGTCTTACTAATCTCACAACATTCACAAAACATATTTTTCAATAAACTTATTATAACAAGATAATTAATATATTTTTTTTTATTATTTCAGCCAAAAACAAGTGTCTTCAGTGGATTTGGCGGTTTCAACAAGTTGCAACAATCATCATTTGACTTTCTTGCAAATTTGACTAACGGCAATAAATCCACCCCAAATAAGCCAACTACAATGACAGATACTGCTGTGTCTTCCAGCATTTTTACTAATAAATCAGCTTCCAATAGCCCAAACACTATATTCAGTATGTCAGGTTCATCAGGATTTGCTATAAAACCCAGCTTTGGAAAATCACCTGAAGGGTCTTTATTCGGTGGTACTGTTTCTTCTATGAAATCTGTATTTACCACTACAAAAGCTGATTCAACTGTTAATGACAGTTTGTTCAAACTTCAACCTTCACCCAGTGCTACTGTTCCTGAATTAAAAGCAAATCCAAATATAAATACTGATATATCAACATCTCAGGTATCCTCTACCATATTTGGGGTGTCATCTAATTCCAGTCCAAATAAGTCATTCACAGCTACAAATAATAAGTCAACATTATTTCCTACTTCACAACCTGTTTCTAGTACATCTACAACTCCAACATCAAGTATAGCAACCACTAAATCAGATTCTAATAATACAGAATGTAAATTAACATCTGATGAACATGAGGAAAGAACAATAAGATACCATTCAAAATTAAAAGGGCTGAATATATCTGTATCTGATTGGATCAAAAAACATGTAGATGAGACTCCACTATGTATACTGTCACCAATATTTAAAGACTATGAGAAATATTTAATTCAAATTCAAGATGAATATGAAGGTAGTAATAAGGTTGACAAAGTATACGTTGACAACATAGAAACAAAATTACCCTCAGAAACAAAACAACTATCAGAAACAAAAACACAACCAGAACCAAAATCACCACCAGATACAAAATCACCACTCGGTATAAAACCATCACTAGCAACGATATCAGCACCAGAACCGGAACTAAAAAGTTCACCCATAAGTAACAATACAAGCTCATCTATTTTTGGTAAATTGTCCTCCTCAAATGCTTCTAAAGCAGAGACTCCTTCAAATAATACTAGTGGTATTGGACCTAGGTCTTTATTTGGCTTTGGTATAAACCCATCAGCTTCATCATCTGCCAATACTGGTTTTAATTTTGGAATTAATCCTGCTGCTTCAAGTAATCCTACAAATGTTTTTTCTGTAAACACGACAACTAGCATCATGAATACGCCATTCTCGTTTGGAATAAATAAGAGTGGTTTGAACTTAAACACAACTGCACCACCAAATGCAGACGTAGTACAAGAATCGACAGATGAAGAACCACCCAAGGTTGAATATACACCAGTGGTTGAGGAGAACAGTGTTTTTGATATAAAATGCAAAGTATTTATAAAAAAGGACGGAAATTTTGTTGATAAAGGAGTTGGTACACTGTATATAAAAAAAATAGAAGAGACTGGCAAACATCAACTACTGGTTCGTGCTAACACTAACTTGGGAACTGTATTGCTTAATTTTGTTTTAAGCTCATCTATTCCCACTCAAAGGATGGGTAAAAATAATGTAATGCTTGTTTGCATTCCTACTCCCGATGCAAAGCCTCCACCAACTCCCATACTCATTAGAGTAAAGACTGCAGAAGAAGCTGATGATGTATTGAATAAATTAAATGAATATAAAGCTTGAATAATTATACATACTTGAATGCACATGTTTCAATATATATACATGGTTGTTAATAGCAATTAAGTTTAATTTACGATGTGTGAAAATATGTATTTGTATGATATTATGCATGGAATTTAAATGTAGTGAGTTGTATTGAGTGAAGACATTCCTAGACAACCATGTTATTTTTATTTTAAACTTTGCATAGGTATTCGATGTGAATGTTACTGATATTAAAATATAATATGTAACTATATGTTAATGCTGATTTAAATGAAATTTTTACTGATTGTAAATGTATTAAACCTTATTTCAAATACAATGCAGCTTGGCCGATCGTACTTATTTGGCACCTAATAATCGATTTGGTTACACATGTTTAGCGCGAAAATTAAATTTATTTTGTCCTTTATGTTATTTATATATTATTATACTTATAAATTAACATCAATATTTAACGGGTCCATCATTATCTTTAATTATTCCTCAATCCATTAGGGTCAAACTGGATATTAGCTTCGTTCAACCGATTTAGCATTCCATTTGTTACAACTTTTTAATAACGATATTTCTGCCTTTACATTATGATACTGTGTCTTGTTCTTTAATGCCCCAAGTGTGCTCCGTAGGGTTTAGATCAAGCAACTGTGCCAGTGGGCAAGATGTTATTTATTTAAGCCACCTCTTCTTGCTTGCCATGTCATATCATTTGCTAGATTTTCAATTTTTTTATATGGAAGCCACCAAAAATGCAGACCAATCCTACGGCATTGAAACAGTTTCAAACACATTTTTTCAGATTCAAGTTTCAAATACTTTTTAGTAACCATCGCGTACTAAGATTATACTGATCCCGTCGATAGTTATGCTGCACCAAATTATAATGCTGCAGCCTCCACACTACACATTCACGTCTAAAAGTCACACCCCAAGTTACTAACATCTAAAATTGTGAAAAAAATGAAATGGTATCAAAACACTACCTCAGTTCGATTCGTCGGAACGTATCAAACTGCACCAATCTTCGGAAAAAGTTA